>PVJA010029051.1:12551-27112 GCA_004027025.1 Myocastor coypus | reverse complement strand
CTGTAATCCCAGCACTTGGGAGGCTGAGACAGGAGGGTCGATGTGAGTTCAAGACCATCCTGGGCTACCGAAGTGAGCTCAAGGCCAGCCTGAACTGCACATCAAGACCCTGTCTCAAAAAGACAAAAAAAAAAAAAGTTAGTGTGTGCTCCTCCACCACACTCAGGATCTGACCTCATGCAACTTCTAGCTCTTCTTGCATATCAAGATCACCATGAAAGGTAACTGTTTTTGAGCTGATTCAAGACATACAAGCAGCCGTGAGAGTGCACCTGAAGACATGCAAGCGAGGATATCCAGAACTGTGTCAGAAAGAGGCAAGCACAATGGGATAGGCATGTTCAAAGCTGGGGGGAGTATTTTTGAGGGAAGTTAATGGCAGTGTGTCTTTTGTTCTCATCACCTTTTTCCCTTAAATACATGCCACATTTTCTGTCACATCTTGTATTTCTATGATATGGTCTGTTGCAGCTCTGAGAGCTAGAGGTCTTTGGGAAAACTGTGTTTTGCAATCTGAGAGGTCAGCCACAGCCAGTGCAGGCCTGTTGAGCCTCGCATGGCCAAGAGGGGAGGGAGGTGGCTCAATGCCACTTTTGTGCTGGGTGAGGTCCACTCTGCCGGGGAGAATCTCTCAGCCCAGGACTTCTTCATTCAACCTTAGAAGGGCCTTAGAAGGGCCTCCCACATACCTCCTGAAGGTAGGAGAGAAAAGAAAGCTCTAGTCTCTGTGGACAGCAGCTATTCCTGCTCCATGACGAAGGAGGAATGAGGGTGACGATTGGCCCAGAGTGCAGAGGCTTGCATAGCACTGGACCCTACTAGAACGTGTCCCCTTTCCCTGGGCGGCTGCTGCCAGCCTCCTCCTGGCCCTAATTCTGCCCACTGTTGCAGTGTGCCCATCCGGTGACTTCGTAGGACCCATGCATGCCTCATTCTTTCTCCAACTCAATCCTTTCTGTCTGCTATGTCCTTGGTCCTAAGTCTTCACAACTCTAGATTCAGAGTGCAGTTGTTTGTCTTCCATGATTCAATACTTGGGCCTCATGCTAGCACAGGCGGCCTGGTCCCCATCCAAGGACATAAATCTCCCTCAGTTTGACACCTGCCCGCAAGTTGCTGGAAAAAGGACCAGAGAAGCTGCCTTTCCAGCTGTCAGATGGGCCAGTGACGATCTGCAGGTGGTGCGCACAGCCTCGTGGAAGTCTAAACATCATGGAGGAGCCTACAGTTGGCGCTGGCCCACTTCAGGCCAGACCCAAGCTGTGTGAGTTACCAGATACTATTCAAGGAGAGTTCTATAAACTGGAGGCCTCTCCTCCAAATTCATCCTTCTCCCCTGCCCAGGACAGGCTGGACAGCTTTCCTCAGTAATGCTGGGAAAATATCCAGACACAGGGAGAAGAAGCCTTCTTATTTATTCCTAGACTCAAGTAAGACTTCCTTCTCCCGTAAGAGACATAGTTCAAAAGTTGCCAAAAAAACCTTCCACATCTCAGAGATCTCACACTGGTCTGGAGTGAAAAGGAGAAAGTCATCTTTGGTATGCAAACATCCTGAGAAATAAAACCTGGGCTCAGAGGGAAAAGGGAGCAGTGCAGACCCACTCCAACGCACAGGGAACACCCATATGTGGAAATGCACTGGGCTGCTGAGATCTGACTAAGGTTTTATAGCTCTCAGGCCCCTGAACCCAACCTGTGCATTTCTCCCAAGCACACTAAATAAACATTTGCCGATTTATTGGGTATGCTGTGGATCACGTGAAACCATGTCTTGTTCATGGAATTTAAATAAGAACCCATAAATGCTCCAGGGATTTCCAGAGAACTCTTCCTTCCATAGGAAATGTGCCCCATAATGGATGTAAACATTGAAAGAACAGAAAAAGTTTCAACAGGCTGTTACGACTCTAGTTCTGTTTCAAAAGGAAAATACAGATTTCTGCAGCCCAGGAAGAGAGTGAAAAGGTAAAGGGGGAAGAGGAGGAGAAGGAGAAGGACAAGGATAAAGAAGAGGAGGAGGAGGAGGAAGAGTAGAAGAAGAGGAAGAGGAAGAAGAAGAAGGAGGGGAGAGAGAGAGAGATCCCAAGACCTCTGCCTACCTTGAATGAGATACAAACACACAGGAAGCATAGAACCATGTGGTCTTGCTAGCAGTGAACTCACCAGGACTCTTCCATGTGGATGATACCAAGTGCTCCACAGCCTGGCTCTGGACGTGGCCAGTGGACTGTAGATGACCTACAGGAACATCACTTTGCTCCTCACCTGAAACTGGATTCAGGAGTTTCGGGAAGGGCAGGGCTGGGGTGAGGGATCAAAGGCTCCAGCTTGCTCCCTTCAACTTTTCATTTTTTATTTATCACCCAAATGACTCTTCATTTTTTTGTTTGATGAAGATTAGGAAGAAAGGGGCCAGATGAACTCTAATTTATTGCCTCTGTCTAAAGCCAGCTGTGAGTCAAAAGGAAGAGAGCAAGTGGATTATGAAAAGAAAACAAATGGAGAAAAAAAGAGGGTAAAGGATAAACCGCATTCAGTAATGTTTATTAATTTGATTTTAATGGCAAAAAGGAATCCCTTCCAGCAGTTCACCTTCCTGGGAAGCCTGGAGTCCCCCACACACTCTGAGGTCCTGGTGATATTGCTATGAGGTAGATCAGAGCTGTTCTGTATCTAACATAACAGGCACTGGTGCACAGGGAGCTGCAGCGGACACAGATCCCTGAATGGGGGCCTTTTCAAGCCTCCCTCCCTCAGTCCGGGCCATGGAGCCTGCAAACACTGTGAGGTTCATGGGGTCAGGAGTGGAACCTGGGGTGCCCTCACCATCCGCCATCCGTACTCTCAGCACACATGTGAGCCAGGCCACAGGTTGCAGGTGGCCCAGAAGCCCAGCTGCTGAGGTAGTAGTTTGCTCAGGGGTGAGGCTCGGGAACCTTCAGGACAGGGGTTGCCCACTTGGTTTAGGGTCTGCTCCCCTCCTCCCTCCACCCCATGGCCCAGTCAGTGGGTTGCACAGAACAGTTCCACAGCTCAGCAGCTAGCTAGGGCTCATGGGCAGAGACCAGAGGCTTCCAAAGGAAACAGCCAATGAGCAGTTTATTGTTCTTCAGGCCTAAATCCCTGTAATCCCTTCAGGCCCTGTAATCCCTGGAAGGTGGAAATAATGTATCTTAGGGTGGGAACAGGATCACTGAAGAGAAGGAGTGGACCAAGGAAGCATACTTAGAGGGCCCTGGCAAGCATATTTAACTGCACAAAATCAAGAGGACAAGCCAGATGCAAAACTCCCACCCTAAACACCCAAAGGAGGTTCTCAAGCACAGCTCCTGTAGCAATCGACCTTTGAGAAAAATCACTCCCAATTCCAGGGTTGGGTGACCCACACCCTCCAGTGCAAGTGCGAAACAAGTGTGTTGATCGGAGAGACCTGGGCGACTGAACTACTGAGCTAGAAAACGCAGGGCGAGAGGGGGTGTCTGAGGCCAGAATGAAGAACATTCCTCCACCCCGCGCACTCGCGCGCGTACCCTTCGCAGCAACCCTAGGGATCGAACAGGAAGAGGAAAGGCCCCAGGCAGCATTTCGGTTCCCTTCTGCGCGCTCCCTCTTCTCTCCAGGCATCAAACCGCTCCAGCTCACGCTTTCTGCCAAATCCAAAGGCAAAGCTGGAGACCCCAACTGCTCTCCAGGCCCTAGCAGTTACCTACCCGCGGACCCCATGGGGCTGGCCCGGCCCGGTGAGGCAGCGGAGCGGGGCGCCTGGGGTTGGCAGTCTGGGCGACGGCACAGAAGCCGGCGGAAGGCGCTGCGAAAGTCCGAGCTGTGGCAGTAGATGAGTGGGTTGAAGGCGGAGTTCACGTAGCCCAGCCAGTTAAGGGGGAGGAGAACCGAGTTGGGAACAAGCGAGGGCCCCCCAAGGGCGCGCAGCACGTTCGCCAGGAAGAAGGGCAGCCAGCAAAGGGTGAAGGTGCCCACGATGAGCCCCAGGGTGCGCAGCGCCCGGTGTTCCCGGAGGGGCAGGAGGCGTGCGGACCTCGGACCACAGGGAGGACCGGCCTCGGGCCCAGCGCTCGTCTCAGCCGCCCGGGCGGGGAACTGGGAGCGCGACGCGGGTAGCTGGACGTTCTGAGGCGGGAAGCGACCCAGTTCCCCCCGCAGCAAGCGCAGTTGGCGCCTGGCTGCGACGAAGACGCGCGCATAGACGAAGAGCATCACCAGGAGCGGCAGGTAGAAGGACACGGAGGAGGAGAGCAGCGCGTATGGCACGTTGGAGGCGAAGGAGCAGCAGTGTGGGTTGGAGTGGCAGAGCTGCGCCTCGGCGTCGGCGCCCACGCGCCACCACTGGCTCATGATGGGCGCGAAGGACACCGCGGCCGCCACCGCCCACACCAGCACCACGGCCGTCCGCGCGCGGCGCTTAGTGACCAGGGCGCGGTACCGCAGAGGGCTGGTCACGGCCAAGTAGCGGTCCACGGCCAGGACGCACAGGGTTTCAATGCTGGCAGTCACGCAGAGCACATCCACCGACGTCCATAGCTCACAGCCGGTCGCGCCCAAAGGCCAGTGGCCAGTCAGTGCCAGGGTGGCCCCCGGAGGCACCACCAGGAGCCCCACCACCAAGTCTGCTGTGGCAAGCGAAGTCACAAACACGTTGGTGATAGTCTGGAGTCTCGGTGTCAGGGCGATGGCCACGGTCACCAGCAGGTTTCCTCCCACCGTGGCCAGGGCCAGCAGCGCCCCGGCCAGTGCTGCCACCCATGGCACCCCTGGTAGCGCACTAGGATGGGGTGCCAGGGTGGGGGCATCTGGCCATGAGCCCAGAGAGTGGTTCCTGTGGGGCCACGGAGCCATCCCAGAGCCGCGTGGGGATGGGAGGGGTCTCCCCGGGCCCCAGGCTCAGTGGACTGGACAGCTGGACGTGGGAGCGACTCCCCTAGCCCGGGCCACCATCTTCCCTAGTTGACAGGACACAGCGCTCGGCCTTCCCCTTCCCACCCACGCCCCCACCCCCTGATGCCACAGCTCTGCGGGAGGAGCGAGTAGCCGGGGCTTAAAGGGGCAGCAGCCAATAGTCCAGACAAGAGAAGCCGCGGGAGGGAATGGCGAGGGCTGGGACCACTGTCCACCAGGCCGCACTCAGCACAGAACTCTCTCAGTCGTTTTACAGGATACCCCTGCTGGCTGTAGCCCCAGAGGAAGGGGAGGGAAACTCTACTCTGTGGAGGGAAAGGGGACCCTCTCAGGACCAGCAAAATGCTCACAGGGGCTCCTCCTCCCCCACAAATCCCCAGGTTTTTAAGGGAAGAACAGGCCGCCAGTATCCTTCCCTCCTCCCAGCTGGGAGGAGACAGACGGCCCCTTCTTCCCTTCCCGAGAGTGTTCTCCCCATCTCTCTCAGCCACTAGAAAACTGGGTCCCTTTCATTGTTTGTCCATTTCTACTGGGGTTCAGTGTTGTGAGGCTGGAAGAGTTTGATTCCTCTATCGTCCCCTCTTTGATCCTACCCTATCCACTTAAAGACTCTGGGACAGGCCTCTCTTCTTATTCTTCCCTCAGAGGGACTTTTGTTGAAGCAGCAGAGTGGGGTGGGAGGAGAAGTAGTAGTATACCTGCTTAGGAGGCCCAAGCCCCTGGGTTCCAGAGCTGGGCAGGGCGTTGTCGTGTGTGGAGGTTGATCCTCAGACCTGGGGTGGGGTTGGGGAGATGAATGATCTGCAGTAAATTGTGTTCTGCATCCTCAGATGGATCCCAGCTAGCCACAGCTCTTCTGTCACCATGAAAGATTTTATTCACTGAACTTCTAGAAACGAGGCACACTGAGTAAAGGAATTTACATTTTGTCTTCAAAGGAGCATTGGCATACCTGTGAAATCTCTCCTAAAGTCTGAGCCAGGGGTCTCCTGAAGAAGCTGAGCCCCTCCGAGACTTACAGGCCTTAATTCTCCAGGCCAGCCCTCAATCGCAAAGCTAGTTGCTCTCACACCAGGAAAATGAACCTCTCGGTTCAACTCGGGGCAGGAAGAGAGGTCTATCACTTTATGAGGCTCTATCAGGATCAGCCCCTTGAGCTGTCGGCTTCCTCCCCTGAAACAATGGGACAAAGCGGGTAAAATTATTGTGGAAAATGCCTTCAGGACTGTGCCCTAGTGTGTTCTGTATTTCAAAAGAGCGCTATGTAGTCGATGGTCTGAGCAATCCCTCTGGGAGGCTGAGCCAGGGGTTGGGAGTTAGAAAGGTTGGAGGGGAAGAGAGAACCTAAAATTATCCCTGAGGAAAAAGAACCAGCTGGGCTCCCAGGGACCCCGCAACTCACCCTGCTCGGGGTTGCCATGCCCAAGAGGCACCCAAGAAGGCCTCTGGAGCCATGGGAACTATGGGGTAGTGGGAGGGGTGGCCAGGAACCCTCCCCTTTCCACCCTCTGTGCCAGAGTGTTTTGTCTATGACCTCCCTGTCAGTCAGCCATCATCTAGGCAATCAATTTCGACTCCCAAGCAGAGTTTTGCAACACCCCAGAGGGTTCACAGGGGTGTCATAAACATCTCAAAGAGTAATCTCTGAAACAAATACATAGCAAAACATCAGAGTTGATGGGGAAAAGGAAAAGGAATCCAGGAACTGAAGTCAAGCAGCTTCAAAGCACATCACTGATTCAAGGAGTGACCTCCTTACCAGGAGGAACCCTATAAAATGTTTTCCAAAAAAAAAAGGCAAGATTTCTCAAATGACACAAGGATGCCTGAGTGTCTTAGTTACTTTTCTCTCGTTGCTGGGACAAATAACCGACACTCAAAATGAAGGAAAGAGAGGTTGATTTAGCTCACAGTTACTGGAGGTTTCAGTCCATATTTAGCTGGTCCAAGGCTGAGTGGAACAGGGCAGAGAGCATCCAGTTCATGGTGGCAGAACAGCAACAATCGCGACAGAGGCAACCAACCAACCAGGGGAGTAGAGAGCAACAGCTCGAGTCTGTCTCTCTGTCTCTTTATATTACATTCAGGCTCTCCACCTCAGCCTATCTGCCCTAGGCTACATCCATAATCCCAGAAGTACTTAAAACACATAATCCCAGGGATCATGGATCAAGTCTCAAACTCTAGATCAGTACTAAATCACATAATCCCAGTGACTCATGAGTCAAGTCTCAATCTATAGAAGTCCCCACCCCATGACTGCATGAAGCTTTGGGGGGACAACTGGACATGAACCATGACACTGAGTTAGGGGAACAAGTAGGCTACTAAGCAAGGATGCCATGAGAAGAGGAAGGCCGAGCCCTGCTGACCAGGTCTCTGGCCACTCCAGCTTGTTCCAGCCCTTCCTGCTATTATCTGGGCTGGTTGTTCCTGGTGAGACAGCAGACAGGGTGCAAGCCTCCTTTTTCTGCCACTCTGGTCCATGGGCTTATTCTCCCTTTTTTATGATTTTTCTTCTTTTAATTTAATTTTTTAAATAGATAATACATTGGCATCATTTAAGTACCAGAATATATACAATCTACAGGAATGGTGGTATACACCTGTACTCCCAGAACTCTGAGATGCTGAGACAGAAGGATCACAAGTTCATGTCCCACCTGGGCAATTTGGCAAGATACTATCTCAAATTAAAAAAAAAAAAAATAATAATAATAATAATAATAATAATAATAAAAACTAAATAAGCCAGGTGTGGTAGCAAACACCTGCAATTTCAACACTTAAGCTGCTGAGAGAGGATTGCTAGAGTTCAACACCAGCCTGGAGTATATAGTGAATTCAAGGCCATCCTGGGCTACATAGTGAGACCCTGTCTCTAAATAAACAAGGTATATTGAGACTGTGACTGAGACTGGGCGTAGTGGTATGCCTATAATCTCAGTGCTTGGGACACTGAAAACAGGAGAATCACTACGAATCTGATCTGTGTAGTGAGACCCTGTAGACCCTGTACTAAATACATTATAAACAAACAAACAAACAAATAAATAAATAAATAAGAAAAAATATAATATGCTAAGAATATAGCTTAGTGTAAAGGCCTTGGCTTCCATACCCAACACACACACACACACACACACACACACACACACACAAAACCTACAATAGAAAGTTGTCTTTATCAGTTTTGTCAGGCTAGACTCCAAAGAGCACTTGAGAGCACTAGGATAGGCAGAATTGAAGCAAAGAGCAATATCTTTATTTCAGGAGCCAGCTAGAAGGTTCAGCAGTTTAAAGCACCTGCATAGTAAAGCTTGGGCAACTGCAGGGACCTTGGTTTGATCCCCAGCACCACATGCTGTGCCAGCTCCACCCCCAGGGCAGGCTGAGCTGGCCATAATACAAAAAAAAAAAAAAAAACTTTATTTCAGAAGGCCATTGACCATGAACAAAGAAAGAGAGCCAGCTTTATACACTACCCTATGTATGGGAGGGGCACTTTACTGAGGAAAATGGAAGTTTTTTAATTTCCCAGGGCTAATAAGTGGGTCTGGTGAGTCTTGAGGGGAGGGAAGTGCAGTATGACAGTGGCACTGTGCTGACGTATAGAGTGGCAGTCTGCAGACTTGAGAGTTTCTTAAATAAAAATAAAATAAACAGATTTATTTTAGTCTCTCAGGCTAGTAAGGGGGCTTTCCTGTTTGAACAGACTAGTCTGACAAAGTTTTTCTCTTCAGGAGAGAGTCCTAATTGTGAGGATCTAATAATTATCATCTCTCTAACATGTAACTACCAATAGGATCTTATTTATCTTTATCCCTTCAGTAACATTCTATATACATATAACTAAATATCAATATATACTCTTATATCCTTGCTTTTCTGTGATATAGTAGTAAGATATATCTGTCTTGATCCTTTCAGATCAATACACAAAAACTTCCTATCTAAATATTCCATCTTATGTTCATACCATGATGCATAAAGCCACTAATTGTCTACTAATAGACATCTAGATCTCTCCTTTCCTCCTTCCCTTCCTTCATTTTACTTCTAAGGATAACCCAGGATCTCCGCCCTACACTACATCCCCCCAATCTTTTTAAAATTTACTTTATTTTTTTAGATAGGATCTGTATAAGTCACTAAATTGCCCCAGTAAAGATTGAGATTGTGTTCCTCCTGCCTCAGCCTCTCAGAGTGCTGGCATTACAGGTATATGCCATCATGTCCTGCTTTTATTAATAGGTGATTCTGAGCTCAGTGGTCTAAAGCACATGCTTAGGCAAGCTTAGATAACCACAAGGACCATGGTTCAATCCACTGCACTACATGCAGCACCAGCCCCACGCGCCCCCAGGGCAGGCTGAGCCAGCTATTTCTTTTTTTTTTTTTTTTCGATTTTTGAGACAGGGTCTCACTGTGCAGTTCAGGCTGGCTTTGAGCTCACTTTTGTAGCCCAGGCTGGTCTCGAACTCACAACGATCCTCCTGCCTCAGCCTCCCGAGTGCTGGGATTACAGGCGTGAGCCACCACGCCCGGCTGAGCCAGCTATTGAAAGAAAGAAATGATTCTGTGATGAATAGACCACTTCATGTCACATGTGTGTAGGTATATTTCCAGGATAATTTTTTTTTGTGTGTGTATGTATGTGTGTCTTTTTGAGACAGGGTCTCGCTATGCAGTTCAGGCTGGCCTTGAGCTCACTTTTGTAGCCCAGGCTGGTCTCAAACTCGCACCAATCCTCCTGCCTCAGCCTCCTGAATGCTGGGATTACAGGCATGAGCCACCACGCCCGGCTTCCAGGATAATTATCTATTCGCAGAACTGCTATGTGCAAGTATATACATTTCCAAATTTAGAAAATCTTGCCAAATTACACTGTATTGGCAATGTACCCACTTACACTCTCAAACCATTTCTGATGGCTGTGGGGGGTTGGGTGAGAAGCCTGTTTCTCTGGGCAGTCACCCTAGTGAATTAAGCACTTGCAGTCCATAGAGGTTATCCAACTCTGGATAGATGCATACAGTGCCCAAAGCAAGCACTGCCCAGGCCCTCGACCCCCAGTGACCTTTACTCTGTGCTGTTGGAAGCTGGGTGTGACCACAGGCCTCTGAGTCCCCTGAGATTAGGGGCCCTGGATGCTTGCCCTGTGCTGGACACACCAGGGATACTTTCTTGGTAGAAGAATTGTGACCCATGATTAAGAAGATGTGGCTGGAAAAGCCAGAAGAGGAAGTGGCAGACTGGGCATGGTGGCACGTGCCTCTAACCCCAGCTCTTGAGAGGCTGTAAACAGGCCAATCACTACAAGTCTGATCTAGTAGTAAGACACCTGTAGACCTTCCCCTAAAAAAAATAAAAGTAAAAATAAAAATAAAAAGAGAAAGTGGCCACTCATTAGAGTTCAGGGGCAGAGATGTGTTCTCCCTCCTTGATGAGCTGCAACACGTGGTCCTATGACCATCAGAGCTGGAAGTGTATGTGTGTGCATGTGTGTGAGCATGTGCACATGTACCCACATGCACACAAACTCACACAAATGAGACTTGGCAGGAAGAAGCCCAGAAGAGTTTATGTAACTGCTGTTCTAATAGCTTGTCTAACACTACGGTATTAGAGGTGACTATAAAGGTACACACACACACACACACACACAAAGGGCCTCACTCCTTTTTATTTATTTATTTATTTATTGGTCTTTTTTTGAGACAAGGTCTCACTATGCTGTTCAGGCTGGCCTTGAGCTCACTTTTGTAGCCCAGGCTCGTCTCAAACTCACAGTGATCCTCCTGTCTCAGCCTCCCATGTTCTGGGATTACAGGCATGTGCCACCACACCCAGCAGGCAGGGCCTCACTCCTATTGAAGCACATACTCTACCATGAAGTCATATGCCCAGTGCCCAAATAGTAGCTTCATTCTATCTTTCTTAGGCTACTTGGTTTGTTTTACAGTTCTTAGAAGGGAGCCAAATGTGGCAGGACACATCTGTAATTGCAGCATTTGGGGAGGCTGAGGCAGCAAAATTGCAAATTTGAGCCCACCTTGGGTCACTTAAAAACTTAGCAAGACTTGGGGGCCTGGCAGGATGGCTTAGTGATCTAAAACGCCTGCTTAGGAAAGCTTAGGTGGCTGCAGGGACCGCGGTTCGATCCCCGGCACCACATGCTGGGCCAGCCCTGCCCTCAGGGCAGGCTGAGCTGGCCATAAAAATAAATAAATAAACAAACAAAAGTTCTGAAATAAGAAAAAAAATTAGCAAGACTCTGTCTCAAAATAAAGAATAAAAATTGGGCTGGGGACATAGCAGTGTGAAGGGCTTTGGTTCAGTCCCCCAGCACTGTTTTTAAAAAGTTCTTGGAAGGAAGTAAAAGTTAGATGGACTTTTTTCTCAACTCCATAACCTGCAGTGATTATCCACCCATTAAAACATGGAAGCTGAGCCAGGTGTAATGGTGGTGCACACCTGTAATCCCAGCACTAAGGAAGTTTAGACTGCATAGGGAGACCCTGTCCCAAAAAAAAAGAAGCCCAGACAGGAAACTTAGACTTGTCCTCAGTCTCACAGTAAAGGTCCATGTCCAACAGTGCATGGGTACCCATGGAACTGGCTCCTCTTCCAGAGCTCCACCCCTCACTCCCAGCCAGCCTGTGGCTGGTGCCACCATCTGGTCTGTCCTCCACGGCTCTCAGCATGGACCAGCAGACAAGGGAGACACCCTAGAGCTGAAAGGAAAGCCTGAACATCAGTATTCTTTTTCGTTTGGTCCTGTATTATGTGGCCCAGCTACTCTACCTACATCCTACTGCTTTCCATGTAGGATCTAGAGGAATCCAAAGGAGACAGAGAGAAGTTGCTATTCTGGGAGAAAAAGAAAACAGCACTCATGTGCCCAAGGGCTGGCCTGGGACAACAGCCATATGCTGGGGAAGAGGTGGAGAGTTGGACCAGTAAGGTTTCCTGGAAGTGCCTCTTTTTTTGTTTTGTTTTGTTTTGTTTTGTTTATCTATTTTTATAGTGCTGGAGACTGAACCCAGGGCCTTAGTCATGCTGAACACACACTCTCCTCAGGTCATGGAACAACAGAGCTGATCCAGCCAAGTTGACACAATATATCAACCACTACACTCCCTTTGTGCTCCACCTAACTGCTTTTGAATATGTTTGTCTAAGCATCATAGAGGGTCCAATAGGCCCACATCACTCCAGGATTTGTTTAAAAAAAAAAAAAAGATTCTTTTAATTTTTCAAACAGATGTAGCCCATTTCAGTACAATGGCACATAAAAACCTAATTTGCAAAAATAAATAAATAAAATAAAATAAAAACTAA
This sequence comes from Myocastor coypus, assembly GCA_004027025.1. Classification (NCBI taxonomy): domain Eukaryota; kingdom Metazoa; phylum Chordata; class Mammalia; order Rodentia; family Myocastoridae; genus Myocastor; species Myocastor coypus. Next base: position 14,852 of record PVJA010029051.1, on the reverse strand, counting down.
TTTGCAAGTTTTGGAAGAAGTGTGATGATGGTGGTGGTGATGACTTTGACACTGACCGTGTGAGCCTAAGTTCCTATGACAGTGACATGAATAAGAATGGACTGATACAGACACAGGGAATGCAGATCTCCTTGATTCAAAAGATGAAGAAAACAGCAGTGTGAGTGTGAGTACATGTTTGACTAGTCAAAATGTTGCAAAATGGCCATGCAAACAAATGGAATGCTTCAATGTTAGCACTGGGCCCAAAAATATAATGAAAGTCTTGGCAGTGTTGAAAATGTATTGAACAGAATGCCAGCCCTGCCATTCAGTGTTGGAAGTTACAACAGACAAAATGCAATCTTGTAAGATGTTGTGAAATACACAAAGGCTGAAATGCAAGTAAAACATTCTGTGTGCAGGAGTAGCCACATCCAGAAATTTATTTATTATGACAGCTTGCTAGCCGAACTGAATGCATTCATACATCTGTTGTACTTAGCAGGACTTCTTAGGGTAATTTCAGGAATGTAAAACACATATGGGAAAGCATTGAGTCAAAATATGGCATAAAATGTATGCCTTTATAGATGCAAAGACTTAATATACTTCCAATGTAGATATTTATCCTAGAGCTCAGCCATCAAGTCTTTATTTGGATAGTAATAAGCCAAATGCTGTGAACAAATTCATTGTTCCCATCTGTAAAACCAATTGGAATTCGACATTTGACAATTGTCTTACCAATTTTTTCTTTCTTTCTTCTTTCTTTCTTTCTTTCCTTTTTTTTTTTTTTTTTTTTTTTTTTTTTTTTTTTTTTTTTTTTTTTTTTTTTTTTTTTTTTTTTTTTTTTTTTTTTTTTTTTTTTTTTTTTTTTTTTTTTTTTGGCAAGACTGGAGTTTGAACTCTCGACCTTGCGCTTGCCAGGCAGGCACTTTTGCCACACAGCTATCTCCCCATCCCCAAGGCTTACCAATTTTTGATTGACATTATATTTGCTAACAGAGCGCAAGTTGACCAGCACAGGATGTACACAGGAACAAAGTGGACATTCCAATGAAGTATTGAATTACAAAACAAAGAATTGTATAGTTCTTTCAATTTCAGAAAAATATAACACTGGCCTTGGGCAGTGCTATGCACATGTTACACAGTATAGTAGGAAGCTCCTGACAGGACAGGAAGAGAGATAACAAGACTGCTATACTGGGGCCGGAGAGATAGCTCAGGCCTGGCAAGTGCAAGGTCCCAAGTTTGATCTCCAGTACCAGAAAAAAAAAAAAAAAAAAGACTGCCTCATAGAAAAAGAAAGCTAAGCACATGTGCTGTCAGTATAAGCAAAATGAGACCATGGTACATGCAGTTGTTACATGTGAGACCTGCCCTGTGCATGACAGTTAAATGTATTTTTGTTCCTTTTCTTTTTGGTATCAAGAATCAAATTCATGGGGCCCGCCGGGATGGCTCAGTGGTCTAAAGCGCCTGCTTGGGAAAGCTTGGGCGGCTTCAGGGACCGCGGTTCGATCCCCAGCACCACATGCTGTGCCAGCCCTGCCCTTGGGGTGGGCTGAGCCAGCCATAAAAATGAGTGAATAAACAAACAAAGGTTCTGAAACAAGAAAAAAATAAATAAATAATTCTAAAAAAAATAAAAATCAAATTCATGACCTCGAGCTTGCCAGGCAGGCCCTGTGCTGCTGTGCTATATCCCTGGTCCTTTGTTTGTATTTTCATTGTTATTCATATAGGAATTCATTTCCGATGTTATTTTTTAGGTTTTACAAGCAGGTACACAGCCAACGCGAAATGTTGATGTCTATTCTAAACACACATTGCACATTAAGAATTTAGTATTGGAGCCAGGTGTGGTGGCGCACGCCTATAATCCCAGCACTCGGGAGGCTGAGGCAGGAGGATCAGTGAGAGTTCGAGACCAGCCTGGGCTACAAAAGTGAGCTCAAGGCCAGCCTCAACTGCATAGCAAGACCCTGTCTCAAAAAGAAAAAAAAAAAAAAAAAAGCCAATAGATATTGGGGCCCAGCAGGATGGCTCAGTGGTCTAAAGCGCCTGCTTAGGAAAGCTTGCCTGGCTTCAGGGACCGAGGTTTGATCCCTGGCACCACATGCTGCGCCAGTCCTGCCCTCGGGGCAGGCTGAGCCGGCCATAAAAATGAGTGAATAAACAAATAAAGGTTCTGAAACAAGAAAAAAATAAATTAATTAATTAAAAAAAAAAAAAAAAGAATTTAGTAATGGGGCTGGCAAGACGGTTCAGTGGTCTAAAGCGCCTGCTTAGGCAAGCTTAAGCAACCACAGGGAC
>PVJA010029051.1:0-12451 GCA_004027025.1 Myocastor coypus | reverse complement strand
CTATTGATGTTTTGTTCCTGTTGACTGACTTCATATTGTATAATACAATAAGAGCTACTGATAAAATACTAAGACCCCTGAAATGTCAAGTGTGTCCTACAAAAAGGCCAGGAAAGCCAAATGTATTTGCATCAATGTAGCTGATACATGTGTGTGGAACATGCTGTTACCATGTGTGCAGACCACCTTAGGTGTGATAACCAATGTAAAGATTTTTTTATAAAGTGCTATTGGTTTTTTCATTATAGTTCACAGGTGAATTTATTTGGATTACTTTATTTTTTTTAATTATTTTATTTTATTCTTGTTTCAGAAATTTTGTTTGTTTATTTATTTATTTTTATGGCCAGCTCAGCCTGTCCTGAGGGCAGGACTAGCACAGCATGTGGTGCCGGGGATTGAACCGCGGTCCCTGCAGCCACCTAAGCTTTCGTAAGCAGGCACTTTAGACCACTGAGCCATCCTGCCAGGCCCCTGAATTACTTTATTTTAGACTTTATACACCCCAAAAAACTCAGTTGATATTGAAAATTTTTATGCTTTTTTTATGCCTTCAATAAATACTAAAAAATCAGTACCTTATTTTTGTGATATTTTTCCTATTAAGTGCTCTTTGTTTAATATGATAGAATTCATAAAATTAAAAATTCTTAAATAAAAATATTCTAACAAATATTTTAGTCTAACAGATGGTCTGACAGATCCATGCTTCTGCACATTTATGACACAACTAGTGTTAGGCTCACTTAATATGCTGCCCAGTACCTTGGGAAGGTGGCCCGGATGTGTCCGCACCACCAGCTGCTGTACTAGAGGCCTTCTGTTTACCCATTCACTTCTTATGCCCTCAGCACTGTATTTTGTGTCCCTCCCAATTTCCTCCTTTGGTGACCCAAGGGACTGAACCAGAGCCTTCACATGAGGTAATCAGCAGTACTTTTTATATTTTATTTTGGACAGGGTCTTACTAAGTTGTCCAAGCTGGATTCAGATTTGCTCTCCTCCTTCCTCAACCTCCAAGGATGCTGGGCTTATAGATGTGCACCACAACATCGCACTCACCTCTCATCTGAATCTAACAAAAGTCATACCTTCCTCCAGATTATATTCTTTCCTTCTAAAGAAAGTTTGCATTCCCAAAGCCAGATATCATAACAGGCATCCTTGGGCATCCTCCTTCCCCCTTCTTCCCCTTCTACCTGCCCCTGTACCCTCATCCACCAACATCTCCCCTATGAGTAGTTTTTCCCACCGGGGTCCCAAGCCTATAAGACTGTGTGAGGCCTCCTATAGGACTTCCTGTGAAGAAAAAAAAAAAAAAAGACTTCCTGTGTGGGTCTCCAGGTCCCTCATTCAAGAGCTGCAGCACAGCAGGAAACACCCTGCATGAAGAAAAGGTGCTGGATTACTGGCAGGCCGGCTGTTTTGAAAACCATGTGGTAGGGCCTGGCGGGATGGCTCAGTGGTCTAAAGCACCTGCTTAGGAAAGCTTGGGCAGCTTCAGGGACCGTGGTTCGATCCCCAGCACCACATGCTATGCCAGCCATAAAAATAAATAAATAAATAAACAAACTAAAGTTCTGAAACAAGGGGAAAAAGAAAGAATTAAGGAAGAAAACGTTTATTCAGCTCACAGTTTCTGTAGGTTTCAGTTCATACTTGACTGGCTCCAAGGCAGGGTGGCACATGGCAGAGGGCAGCAGCTCATAGTTGTAGAAAACAACAAAACAGTAAGAGCAAAAAGGGAGGAGCAGCTGCAGCAGAGGCCACAAAGGAGCAGAGGCAAAGGCAAACCTCTCTCCTTTCCTTATGTTGCCTTCAGGCTACCTGCCCCATGGAGGCACCCTTAGAGCCTCACTCCCTTAATCCCAGCAGCAATTACACCCATAATCCCAGCCTTGGAATCATAAATCAATCACAAACTCTAGCAGTGACTGCATGAGGCTTGGGGGGGATACCAGATACAAACTGTAACAATCAACTAGAGTAGCCCAAACCTGAAACTCAGCAAAGGAAAGAAATGATAAAATATCAGAGTGGAAATAAACGAAATGGAGACAAAAACAACACAACGATGAAGTCAAAGAATTGATTCTTTGAGGGCCAGTGAGGTGGCTCAGAAGTCTAAAGCACCTGCTTAGGCAAGCTTAGGCAACCACAGAGACCGTGGTTTGATCCCAGGCACCACATGCTACGCCAGTCCCACCCACAGGGCAGGCTGAGCTGGCCATAACAGAAAGAAAGAAAGAAAGAAGCTGGGCATGGTGGCTCATGCCTGTAATCCCAGCACTCGGGAGGCTGAGGCAGGAGGATCGGCGCGAGTTAGAGACCAGCCTGGGCTACAAAACTGAGCTCAAGGCCAGCCTCAACTGCATAGTGAGACCCTGTCTCAAAAAGACAAAACAAAAAAAGAAAGAAAGAAAGGAAGGAAGGAAGGAAGGAAGGAAGGAAGAAACTGATTCTTTGGAAGGATGACAGGGGATCTGGGAAGAAAGAGGAGAGGAAAAGGAGATGTGCTATGTATAGGTGCTGATGCCTCAAAGCAAATCCGTTTACCATGTATGACAAACATAAAAATTTTAAAAGTTAAGAAAAAAGGGGCCAAGTTTGAGACCAGCCTGGGCTACAAAAATGAGCTCAAGACCAGCCTGAACTATACACACACACACACACACACACACACACACACACACACACCCAGGCACAGTGGCAAATGCCTGTAATCCCAGCACTCGGGAGATTGAGACAGTAGGATTGATGTGAGCTCAAGGCCAACCTCAACTGCATAGCGAGACCCTGTCTCAAAAAGACAAAAAAAGAAAAAGAAAAAAGAAAACCAGCAAGCAAGCAGGCAAACGCCAGTGCTCTGGGAGCTGAGGCAGGAGGAACAGCCTGGGCAATTTAGGAACTCAGTGAGACCCTGTCCCAACAAAGCAGGAATTCAGGCCTGGGGTTTAGCTCAATGCTGAGGCCCTAGATTCAATTTCCTGGTAGTGAGAAAAAAAAAAAAAAAAAGTGGGGGCCCGGCAGGATGGCTCAGTGGTGTAAAGTGCCTGCTTAGGAAAGCTTGGGCGGCTGTAGGGATCGCGCTGTTCGATCCCAGGCACCACATGCTGCACCAGCCCTGCCCTCAGGGCAGGCTGAGCCAGCCATAAAAATAAATAAATAAACAAACAAAAGTTCTGAAACAAGAAAAAAATAAAATAAAAGGTCCCAGCGGGATGGCTCAGTGGTCTAAAGCGCCTGCTTGGGGAAGCTTGGGCAGCTTCAGGGACCGCGATTTGATCCCCAGCACCACATGCTGCGCCAGCCCTGCCCTCGGGAAGGGCTGAGCCGGCCATAAAAATGAGTGAATAAGCAAACAAGGGTTCTGAAATAAGAAAAAAATAATAATAAATAAAATAAAAAATTCTTTAAAAACATAAATAAAATAAAAATTAATTTTAAAAATGTGGAACGCCATTGACTATTTTTGTGTATCACTGAAAAATTAAAGTTTTTTGATAGTAAAGAAAAAAAAACAACCAGAAAGGATTGGAGGTTCTTTAACCGGTGCTCTAGGGTTCATGAAGGACAGCTTTATAGCCTGTGTTCCTCACTTGTTAGTGTTCCTAGAAGACACGGCCCAAATCTTCTTGGGCAAGGCTGGCAAACTACAGCCCACGCTCTAACTCATCACCCATTCTGCCTGAGAGCAGTTTTTACCTTTTAAATCATTTCAGAAACAATTTAAGAATACAGTCAGAATAGAATACAGAGGAATACTACTAGCTGGGTGCCGTGCACACAGCACTGTGGGAAATCAGGGCAGGATGACAAGTTCAGGCCTACTCTGGGCACTGAGACCCAGTCAACAGGGGTGGAGAGAGAGAGAGAGAGAGAGAGAGAGGAAGAAGATGAAAGAGAGAGAAGATGAAAGAGAGAGAGAGAGAGAGAAAGAGAGAGAAAGAAAGAAAGAAAGAAAGAAAGAAAGAAAGAAAGAAAGAAAGAAAGAAAGAAAGGAAGGAAGGAAGGAAGGAAGGAAGGAAGGAAGAAGCATAGCTCAGCATGAAGGCCTTGGTTCCAATCCCCAGCAGCACACATGGCCATCCTTCAGTGTCTTCTGGAACGCTGCCCCGAGATCCATGGCTGCTCGTTTCTTCTGTAAAATGCCGCAGTGTTTGCACATGACCTATGCAGTCCTCCCATAGATTCTGAATCACCTCCAGGTTATTTATTCTACCTACTGCAAAGTAAATGGTTGTCACACTGAATTGTTTAAAGAATAATGACAAAGAAAAAGCCCATATGTGTTAAGGAAAATGCAGTTTTTTGTTTTGTTTTTTTTTTCCCAAATATTTCTGATCTGGTTAAAATCTGCTGATATGGAAGCCACAGACAGAGGTTTGGCTATGGAATTATTTCATAACAATTGAAAATTATATGAGATTCAAATGTAAGCAACTAGGCCAGGGAGATAGCTCAGAGGTCTAAGTGCCTGCCTGGCAAGCGCAAGGACCTGGGTTCGATCTCTGGTACCACATGCTCTGTCGGCCCCATACTGAGCTGGCCACTGAAACTGGGCATGGTGGTACACCTATAATCCCAGCACTGGGGAGACTGAGACAGGAGGACCACTATAAGTCTGACCTGCACAGTGAGATGCTGTATCAAATACATACATACATACATACATACATGCATACATGCATATCAAATGTAAGCGTCCATACATAGAGTTGTGCAGAAACACAAGCACAGTCAAATATGGATGGCTTTTGTGCTATGCTACAAGACAACCAGACTCAACAGCTGAGCATTCTTATAAGGCTTAGAGGTTCCTAAGATAGCTAAGCTTGCTAGACTGAGATCAATTTGGTTGAGAGGGTTTTTAGCATGTTAACACTTTTAATACTACACTGGTATTTGTCTATAAGCCACATTAGTGGGGGACCTGTTTGCAGTTGCTATATAAAGAATGATTGAGATACAGAGTGAATGGTTTAAATTTTCACAAAATTTCACAGTAAGCTGATTGTGGCAGCATGCACCTATAGTCCTGGCACCCAGGAGGCTGAGGCAGGAAAATCAGTGTAAGTGTGAGGCCAGCCTGGGCTATACACCAAAGGCTTGTCCCACAACAGGAGACAAACGAAAAATTACAGTAAAACATTGCCACAAATAATGGGATAAGCATGTTTCAAGAAATGGAATATGTTGAGTGTGTTAGGGATTGTGGCAATGTGACTTTTACCATTTTACATTATTTAATTTTTTTTTTTTTTACTTTTTTTTTTTTTTTTTTTTTTTTTTTTTTTTTTTTTTTTTTTTTTTTTTTTTTTTTTTTTTTTTTTTTTTTGAGACAGGGTCTCACTATACAGTTCAGGCTGGCCTTGAGCTCACTTTTGTAGCCCAGGCTGGTCTCGAACTCACACCAATCCTCCTGCCTCAGCCTCCCAAGTGCTGGGATTACAGGCGTGCGCCACCACACCCGGCCATTATTTTATTTTATTGTTTAAATTATTATATTTAAAATTCACTGTTGAATACCTCATTAAAGGTAATTTCTGTCAAATGAAAACATTATCATAGATCCTCAAACACCTTATTCAGCAGATCCAGAACTCTGCTACTTCTGTCTTGTCCCCAAAGTAAAATGACCATGAAAGATGAAAGTTTTCAATCACTTCATGACATCAAGGTGCTGACAACAGCACAACCAGAACACACGTACAGAAGATTTCTAGAACTGCTTTGGAAAGTGGCAAGAATGAAGGGGTAAGTGTTCAGAATGAGAGGGATTCATGCAATGTGTCTCTTAGTGTAATAAAGCTTGTGCAGACATTCAGCATACGTTTTGATCATGCCTTAGTTTGAATCTGAAAGGTCCACGTGTTAAAGACATGGTCACTGATGCATGGTGGAGCCCGTAGGACACAGGCCTCATGGGAGAAGGCTGAGCCTTTGGCAGGAGCCTGTGAAGAGGATTCTCAGGCTCCAACTCTTCCTTGTTTTGCGCCCTGGTGGCCATGAAGGGAACAGACCTCCCCTATGCACCCTGCCAGGAAGGCCCAAAGCAACAGGACCCATCAGTTATGGCCAGAAACCAAGAGCTGAAATAACCCTTCCTCCCCACAAGACAACCTCTCCCAGGCATTTTGTCACAGTGATAGAAAACTAACACCAGGGTAACCAGTCTTACTAGGAAAACCTGTGTCAAGTTCCTGGGAGTCTCTGGATTCTCAGTGTGTCCAAGTCACCAGCATCCCTGCAACTCTGGTATCTATAGATGCATAAGGTCTGCATAGTCTAGAGGCTCAGAAGCAACCAGCATTGCCTTGTGTCTCCACTCACCACTGGGACAAACCAGAGTGTCTAACCTTGGGAGAGCAGAACTCGCACAGGCAGGCACTACTTCTTGGCCTCATTTCTGTCCCCTGCTCCACTTCACCAATGTGCTGAGTATGAGAGAGATAGACAGAGAGAGACAGAGAGACACAGAGACACAGAGACACACAGAGAGAACAAATCTTTCCTCCTGACAGCCCCACTGCCTGTCCCTACAGCTCTCCAAATGTCATGCTGGCTGGCTAACCACCGTGTACCACCCCTTGTCCCAGTGGGTGAGGCCTTGTCCGGGGTGTCCTTCTGTTCCCAGGTCTGAGAATGGGGAGCCAGTGGCAAGGCAGGGGTGAGCTGACCAAGGGCCATCTTCTGGAGCACCAGCTGGCAGCTGAGAAGCCAACTAGAGGGTAGGTGGGGCCACTGCCTGCAGCCTCGCAGCTTCTCCCTGCTCAGGTGCCCAGCGGGAGCCTGGGCTGCCAAGGACAGTGTGTCTTGTCCAGGCTTATTCTGGAGTATGGATGGGGACTCGGAGAGGAGTGAGAGGCACCACAGCAACCATGCCCACAACAGGCCCTGCTGACCCAGTTATGCATTACTTGTCTTCTTTTTGCTTGTTTTGGCTTCTTTTGCTTTCCACTGGCACAAGTGAGCTCACACCCCACACCAGACTGGAAAGTAATTCCAAGCCAGGCATGGTGGCCCAAACCTATAATCCCAGAACATTGGGAGGCTGAAGCAGGAGGATCTCAAGTCCAAGACCAGCTTGGGAAACTTAGCAATTTAGTGAGACCTTGTCTCAAAAGAGTTTAATAAGGAGCTGAGCCCATATTTGGTGTATAAGCCCTGGATTCCATCCCTAGTACTGAAAAAAAGAAAATCAACTCCAGGCTCATGCTACCACTTGAAAGAAAAGATATCAGCCCCTCTAGCCAGGACAACATGGTGGCAGCAAGCGGCTCCTGGGCTAGTAAAGCAGGGCAAGTCCAGCCATCGCTCATCAATAGGTGAAATGGAGCCCCACACCCTGAATGTGTGGCACTGTCCTCCCAGCCATGTCTAGCTGCTGGGGTCCTCTCTGCAGGCCACAAGAAAGAAATTCCTCCGGTGCAATCTTCTCACACCTTCTTCCACAGCCCCAATAGAAAGTGAAATGTTTGGCTGGACTTGGTGGTGCATGCCTGTAGTTTCAACACTTGGTAGGCTGAAGCAGGAGGATCATTGTGAGTTCGAGACCAGCCTGGGCTACAAAGTGAGCTCAAGGCCAGCCTGAACTGTATAGTGACACTCTGTCTCAAAAAAGTAAAAAGAAAAAGAAGAAAGTAGAAAGAAAGAAAAAAAAGGAAGGAAGGAAGGAAGGAAGGAAGGAAGAAAGAAAGAAAGAAAGAAAGAAAGAAAGAAAGAAAGAAAGAAAGAAAGAAAGAAAGAAAGAAAGAAAGAAAGAAAGAAAGAAAAAATGCAATGCTCCCCTCCCACAATAGCTACCAGCCTGGGGGCACTGGGGGTCATCCACACCTGACTTTCATATCAGCCCCTCTTCCTGTTTTCCCTGCTCCTACCCACAGCCTCTGTGGCAGTAGGGCCTTCCTGACCTTGCCTCCGCTCACACAGCTCCAGATTCTTCCTGCCCAACTCTGGGCAATGAGCTCAGCGACTGGCTCTGGCTGAGGTCTCAAACTGGGGTGCTGGTGTGCTGATGCGCTCTGGAGACCAGACAGCTGCTGAGAAGAGAAAGGAAAGGAATTATTCTCAGTCTGCTGTCAGTTTGTAAACAATCCAACATTCAAAGAGGAAATTGCCTTCCTAGGTCCGGAAGGGCTGATGTGAAGACACTGAAGAAACGCTCATGTCCTCGTGGCGCCCCCTTCTGGTCACCAAATACATATCTGAGTTACAGTGCTACAGTGATGTACACTGCCAGTCCGACCATTCGGGGCCACTGAATCATGAGGAGCACAAATTTGAACCCACTCTGGGTGACTTCGAGCCTCTGTCTCGAGTTTTTTAAAAGAAGTGGGAGTGTAGCTCAATATGAAGGCCTGTGGTTCAATCCCCAACAAAAGAAAGAAAGGGGGGAGGGAAACCACTCTTTAATGCTCAGGTAAAGGAAAGCAAAATAATTCACTACAATGCCAGTAGTGTATAGAAAGTAATCCAGGAAGAGTTTTTGGAGGTGGTGAGCTGTGAATTTTGCCCTGTTTGATAGATGAAAAGCAAAGACGTGATTGTGGGAAGTTTATGACTGGAGGTGCAGGTTTTATCACTGAAGAGAAAGCATGTATGCTATTCAGCTTCTGCTACTGGACCTGAATATGTGAGATCTCCAGCTTATAAAGAGGCTCAGAGGGACTGGGGAGATAGCTCCGTGGCACAAGTGCCTTCCTGGGAAGTGCAAGATCATGAGTTTGAACCCCAGTCCCATGGGAAGTGCAAGATCATGAGTTTGAACCCCAGTCCCATGAAAGAGAGAGAGAGAGAGAGAGAGAGAGAGAGAGAGAGAGAGAGAGAGAGAGAGAGAGAGAGACTCAGAATGTTCCTGCAGGAGCATACAGAAGGGCAAGCTGTTGGAGTCCTGGCAGCTGAGAGGCAGAGAGAGGCAGGGCAAGATCCCGGCTACAGGCACCCCATGACCTAACTTGCACCCACCTCATCCCACCTCTTAAGGTTCCCCCACTCAGAAGCACTTGCCAGTAACCCAGTCTTCAACACATGAACCTTTGAAAACACTTGAGGTCCACACCATAGCGGGGCATCACCTAGAGAAGAAGATACACAAGTGAAAAGATGTGCCTCCCCCTTTGCCAAGTCTGTGAGTCATTTGTAGGAAAGGGAGTGTGCCTTGAGACCAGAGTGCTAAGTGCAACGAACCAGGTGCACAAGCTGAAATGGCACATGGCTTCTTATATGATAAACTCAAAGGGCAAAATGTTGGAAGTAGGGAGATCGACGTTTCTCAGAGAGGAAGGGGATGAAAAGATGGAAGAGAGGGAGGATTAGAAAAAATAATCAAGATGCATTGTGTGCATTTAGCAACCCCCACAAGGACTGTAATCATTATATAATGCAAATGAACTGATTAAAAACAAAAACTGAAAGAAAAAAATGAAATGCCAAGTTTGAGGCAGTGATAGATTATTTTACTTAACCAATGCATATTTAACGTTATAATGCATGTATATAATTTAGCTCAGTAAGTACAAGGTCATGCTTATTTTTTTTTAATTTTTATTTTATTTTTTTTTCTTGTTTCAGAACCTTTATTTGTTTATTCACTCATTTTTTATGGCCGGCTCAGCCCGCACAGAGGGCAGGGCTGGCGCAGCATGTGGTGCCAGGGATCGAAACGCGGTCCCTGAAGCCACCCAAGCCTTCCCAAGCAAGTGCTTCAGACCACTGAGTCATCCCACCGGGCCCCCATAAGGTCATGCTTATTAAGAATCCCAGGACTAGGGGCCCGGCGGGATGGCTCAGTGGTCTAAAGCGCCTGCTTGGGAAAGCTTGGGCGGCTTCAGGGACCACAGTTCGATCCCCAGCACCACATGCTGCACCAGCCCTGCCCTCGGGGTGGGCTGAGCCAGCCATAAAAATGAGTGAATAAACAAAGGTTCTGAAACAAGAAAAAATAAAAAAAAATAAGAGAATCCCAGGACTGCCGGGCGTGGTGGCTCACGCCTGTAATCCCAGCACTTGGGAGGCTGAGGCAGGAGGATCGTTGTTAGTTCGAGACCAGCTTGGGCTTCAAAAATGAGCTCAAAGCCAGCCTGAACTGCACAGTGAGACCCTGTCTCAAAAAAAAAAAAAAAGAGGCCAAAATGAATGAGTCACTAACCCAACCCCCAACAAGAGACCTGTCCCATATTCATGCCCACTTGCTACATGACTCACTTCTTCATTTGGTATTGAATTTAATCAAATTGATATGCGCAGTGGTGCTTGTAATCTCATTGGTTGACCATAGTTTTGTCCCACCTCATGGCCACCTAAACGAGTTCCTATATTCTCCACCACCTTAGACCCTCCTCACTGCATGGTTTTACACTATAGAAGTCCCTGGAAGAGACAGCTTCCTGCAGACAACCCACTCAGGCTCCCCTAAGGTCTCTCTCTCAGACCAGAAGCTTTCTTTTTTTTTTTTTTTGTGGGACCAGGGTTCGAACTCACGACCTTGCACTTGCCCAGCAGGCACTTGTGCCTCAGAGCTATCTCCCCAGCCCCCCAGAAGCTTTCTTTCCCCCAATAAATATGTTTTGTTCATAACCTTGTTCCTAAAATTCATTCTTTAGTTTTAGAGAACACAAACTCAGGCCAGGTAGGTATCTTTCAGGTTGGGAGTTTCATTCCCCTATATTGCTATCCCTGTATCCCATATTCCCATATTCCCCACTACTCCTGCAAGGTAGGCAGAAATGTAGAAAAATCAGGATTTTTGAGGCCAATTGATACATTGATGGGCACAGAGCAGAGCAGGATTATTCTCAGAAAAACAGATCCCAATTTCTAGGGTGGGGGTTTGGGGATTTCTGCTATTGATATGGGGAATGAAACTCCCAGTCTGAATGATAACTGGGCCTGGCCCAAGTTCCTATTCTCTAAAACTGAAGAATGAATTTTAGGAGAAAGTCACAGACCCCCGAGTACCAGAACGATGGCAGTGACCAAACCAAGTTCCAAAATGATGCCAGCATGGAGAACTTGTTTCTTGGAATCAGGGTCAGAGTGCTCAGCAATCCAGGCCCTCGACCCCTACAGCGGAGAGAGAAGGAAGCCTGGTTACTACTCCAGCTGGCAGCAGACCTTGGTATCATCCATAGGGCATTGGTTTTGTTAGGTCCAAACCCATGCAATCAACCAAGCCAGGCATTCTGACGCAAATAGAAGATTTATTGAGGGCATCAAGCAGGCTGGCTGTCTAGCAGACCAAGACAGCCACAAACCAAGGGGGGCAGGAGACTTTATAGGATCTTTTAGGGAGGGTAATCATGGACTGGAGCAGCCAGGTAGCAACCAGATCACGAGTTTCAGGGTGAGGTGGAACAGCTAGATTTAAATAGACATCATTTATCTTCCTTTTTAATTTTATTTATGTCAGAAGGGAGTGAGTTGAGACCAACCTATGTCAAGAAGTGAGCCGAGACAGAGTAAAATGTGGGGCAAAATTGGGATTGGGGTTGAGTAAGTTACCTAGGAAACTGAGGGAAGGAATGTTTGGGGCAAGATGCCCTGGGAAGAGGAAGTGTTTGAGACAAGGTGCCTGGGAAACTTTGTATCCTGACCTATCAGGTTTTAGGTGCATTCAAAATGCAGGAGGTCTGAGGTTAAGAAGGCTTCCACCTCAATTTCAGAAGGACTGGGAAGCCAGGAAATGTGCCCCTAAGGGGGCAGTGTGTGAAGCAGAGTAAGAAACCAATCCAGTGGAAACCCCAGAAGTCTGGAAAAGCCAGAAACATGGATCGTCTAAGGGAAACTACAAAGAGGGAGCAAAGCCAGACTAAGAGAGAAGCCATGGGAGTTACCACCAAGAGTGCCATAGGAATGGAGCTGTGTAAGACCTTTGGCACTCACAACTCAGTGAGGACTGCTTCAGATGTTCCAGTTGGAACTATGGGATTTAATGTTTGTCCTGCTGGATTTTGGACTTGTGTTGACCCCAGTGTTTTGTATTACCCTGTTGTTTACAATTTTTGGAATGGTAATGTTTATCTTGTGCCTTTGAATGTTGGATGTATTTAACTTTTCTTCTGTACAGGAGCTCAGAGTTAAAAATTTGCCTTGGATCTTGGAGGAGATTTGAGACTTGGACATTTCAGCAATGCTGAAACTGTTGGGATTTTGGCAACTCTTTGAGATGGACTAAACTGTCTTTTGCACAAAGGGATGTACATGAGACTTTGGAGGTCCAGGGGCAGAACATTATTATTTGTGTCTAGTTATCCCCCCAAAGCCTCATTCAGTCATGGGGCAGGGACTTCAAGAGTTTGAGACTAACTCTTGATCCACTGGGATTACAGATCTTGGTACTGCTGGGATTATAGGTGTGGTCTGAGGCAGATATCCTGAGGCAGAGAGGTTCAATAGAGACAGAGAAACAGATTTTCTTTTTCTTTTTCTTTTTTTTTCTTTTTTTCTTTTT
>PVJA010029050.1:0-27033 GCA_004027025.1 Myocastor coypus | reverse complement strand
TATGTATCTGCTTCCTCTTAGTCCAAAGAGAAGTATATTCTTTCCTGTTTTTTTTTCTTTCTTTCTTTCTTTTTTCTATGCAACATTAATAGGGAGGTGGGTCATGCCCACACACTGCACTCTATAGAATGATTGTGAGGACAATATGCAATATGTCAACTTTCAAAGAAAAAAAGGGGGAAAAGAAAAAAAAAGTAATTGGATTTAGAAAGGTTAATGTTTAGCTGTTTGATCAATCTTATATACCTATATGTATTAATCTAAACTGATCCGATGATGAAAATATGTAATATAACCAATGTTAAATTTAAACAATAAAAGAATTGAAAAAAAAAAAAAAGAAACTGAAGAAACAAAAACTTATGGCACGGGAATAAATTAAGCATAAAATAAATACAAATAAAATTAATGTTGGCCTGGCAAATGCAAAAAAAAAATAAATAAATAAAATAAAGATCCAATCCAAAATCAGCACCTGAGATAAATATCACTTCTCAGATGAAGAAATACTATCAATGTATAAATATACTTTAAAATGTTCAACATAACTAGTGTTCAAGAGATGCAAATTAAAGTAACACTAAATCCAACTTGACCCTGGAAAGAACGGTTTTAACCAACAAATTAGCCAATAACAAATGGTGGAGGGTCTATGGGGAAAAAGGAATCCTCCATTGTTGGTGGGAGTTCACACTGCTGCAACCACTGTGGAAATCAGTGTGGAGATTCCTCAAAAAACTAGAATTGGAGGTCCTATTGGGTCCAGCTATTCACTAGCTGGGTATCTTCCCAGAAGAATTAAAAACATTGTACCATGTCACTATTTGTGCACCCATGTTTACAGCAGTTTGTAATAGCCAGAACTTGGAAACGACCCAAATGCCTATTAACTAAGGACTGGACTAGAAAATTTTGGAAACCAAAAAGATATGGTATTTTAATACAATGGAGTGCTCAGCCATAAAGCATGATCTGGAGAATGTTATAGGCAGATGGATGCAATTGGAGACTATTCTTATAACTAAAATAAACCAGACACACTTATGCAAACTTGCTACTATCTCCCTAATGAAAAGCTGAAAGAGTAAATAAGATGCAAAATGTACAATGCATACTGTAAAATCCAAAACTTTTCAAAAGGAAATAGAAACTGGGATGAAGAAAAGGAGAAAAGAATGAAAAAGCAAATATATACACGATATATATGTATGTCATGTATATATTTATGCATATACATGTATATATGTATATATGTATATAGCTGTGTATATGTGTATATATGATGTGTACAAATATCTTGTACATGCAAGTGTACATGCATAGATACATGTGTATGAATGTACGTATTTATATACACATGTTAGTGTGCACATATATATGTATACATGTATGTAACATGTGTGTGGGTGTGGGTGTGTCTTTATATACATATAGCACAGTCATTTCTGATGCAACAGCATCAGTGGTGGTGGTGGTGGTGGTGTGTGTGTGTGTGTGATATCGCTATTAAACTTGGGATCTTGCTCTTGCCAAGCAGACATGTATGCCTCTGAGCTAGGATATATCCCTGGTTCTTGATGCTGCACTTTTAAACCAGGTATTGGTTTCATTGTTGAATATTCAGAAAAAAGATTTCATTTTTTTTCTATTTTGAAGAGGAAAAAGCAAAAAAATCAGAGCAAGATTGTAGGAGAATCACAATGATTAATACATTTCATATTTCTATCTTTGAAGTAGTTACTCAGAGTACATGATACAGACATTGTTAAAGAATGTTAGCTCAAACCTTCCTTTTCAATTAAATAAGTGAAATTGGTAGCATAATATCTTAGCTATGAATATATATATATATATATATATATATATATATATCTGATTCATGCCTCCACCATCCAACTTCCATCCCTCTTTCCTCTCATCTGATACCCCACCCGACCTTCGTGCATAGTTCCAGAAAGTGTCGTCCTCCTTTTCTGGCATGGATAAGTTACTAGAACACCACAGAGGAAATGCAAGTCTCCTCTGCATGTGGATATTGCTTGGAAGTAGGTAAACACTTCATCAAACTCATGTTCTTTCCTCTTGCTATGTCTAGTGTACATTCATCCCTACTTCTCAAGGGAAGCAAGGTGGGCCCAATGTTAAAATAACTATGAAGAAGAAATATTCAACCAACTAGAAAGAAGAAGCATGTTACTGCTTTAGGGTAAAGCTAGAGATTCTCAAGATATGAGAAAATTAAACTGTGCCCAAGCCTCCTTGCAGGATCAGGAAATTCAGATTTTGGTTCTTCACAAGCTAATGCTGATCAGTGAGCAGATTCAGCTCTGAATCCAAGTCTTAGAAGCACAAGGACATATGACTGCATTGGCTGGTCTCCAAGATATCCTATTAGTAACTATATCAAGCCTAGGTGCGGGGGGGGGGGGGCCTGGTAGCAGAAACACTTACAAGAACAGAGACAGACTGACCACCTGATGACTCTCCAAAGATGGTCACAGAGCTTGGGTTTCCTCCAAAGTTGGCAATGTTGTCCTGAATCCAGCGCAGTGCAGCCACCTGGTCCAAGTGACCCCAGTTCCCCAGGCTATGTTCATCTCCTGTGCTGCAACAGACAGTGTGGGAGAGGGAAACAGAATTATTACAGTGGTGTTCTCAGGAACTAAGATGGTTCAGGGAACTCTCAGTGTTTCCGAATGAGTTTAGGCTTTGTATGCCTCACCCAAGTGTCACTCCTACAACAATATCATTTGGACAGTTCCACACCAATTTTTCTAGGTGATGCACACTGAGCATCTACTGTGTATCTAACAAAGAACTAAGGAATTAATAACACAAGGAAACAAAGCAGCCAAAAATCTAGCTATGCTCAGTTCACTCCAAAGACCAAAAAAGGAGCAAATGAACAGACAATGTATAGTTATATAGAGAAGGTAATTTAGAGATAAATAAACCCAGACAAAGAAAGAAGTACATGAGGGAGAATGTGATGATATTTCATATCTCATAGCCAGTGAAAGCTTTTCTGTCACATTGGAACTGGTAAAGACCAGTAAAATGTACACATGGGTCTTGTAATTCTTTAAGGAAATTTCATTTAGGCAAAGTGGCAGGTGCACAGAGCTCAGGGACAAGTGAAAAAAAAATTGCGTGTAGCTATTGTGAGGTGTACTAGAGACCTTGCTGCAGGCCTTGGGAAGGACTTCTGTTTCATAGTAAGTAGCATGGGAACTCTTCTCAGGAGCATGATGTCATTCTAGATGTCTCACCTGAGCACTCTGACTATTACGTGAGGCTGTCATCATTAAAATTAACAAGACTATGAAATGAATTTGTTATAAGCCAGAACAAAGTCGCAGACTTTGAACTACAGTGCAAGCAAGAAGTAGCTGGACAGACGTATTTTAAAGCTGTATCCAAAAATATTTTCTGGCTAAGCAGATGAGAGCTGAGAAAAGTCCAGGCTGTCCACCAACCTTCTAGCCTGAGCCACAGGGAAGGTGAAACTGCTGATGGCTGCACAAGGAGTTTTATGGGAACAGAAAAAAATCATTGTTGAGTGAAAGGCAGTGGTCATTATGGGCTGCCTGAAGTAGTGAGCACCATTCTATCTATGTAAAGGTGGAAGCATCCAACAGACATCCAAATGAGATGAGAGAAGGCAGCTAAAGATAACAGCTAGCATTCAAAGATAAGTGGAAACTACAAATGAGCTATGGAAGTGCATCTAGGGTCACTCAAGAACTTAGCAGAGAAGGAAAGATGGAGGACTGAGCATGGGGGAGTGCAAGGGGGAAAGGGACTAAAAAGAAGCAATCAGGAATTGGGAGGTGGCCAGAGCTAGGAGAATGAAACAGTTCAGAACTCAAAGAGAGGCTGGTGTGGCTAAATATGAGCAGCAGTTCCGAGTGCTGGTGGAGAACACTGTTGGTCTTTGTGAGAATACCCTGGCAGTGGGGTTAGCTGAAAATTTTTGTCAGCAAACATTATCCCTATGAGACTGTCCTTTCTAACTTTCCCAGAAGAAGCCGTCTTTAATTGCTCTGCTGAATGTTCACTCCCATCAAAGATAGAGACTTGGGGAAAAGAGGAACTTTTCTGAATGTTCCTGGACACTGGGATACAACACAGGTCAAAGGGAGTTAGATACTTCAGAAGTGGTAACATAGGGATTTTTTTAGAATGATTAGTGTTTGATAGGTAGAGCAGACAACTGGGGAATAGGGATTCGACCATGTGAAGCTCAGAAGCAGATAGGCAAGTGTGGCTGGTGATGGAAAAGTTCACTGAGTCCAATAATGAAGAGACTGATGATAAAGGGTGCTTTGGGGGGTGGCATGACTACAGCCAAGACCTCATATCTTTGATGGAACAAATAATATGGTTTGGTTTACATGTAGATTGTTTCCAAAGGGTTCATGTGCACAAGGCTTGATCCCTAGTGTACTAATATCAAGAAGTGATAGAACCTAGAAAAGACGAGGCCCAGGGGAAGGTGGGCCAGGTGTTAAGACTGCTGCTTTTGGAAGAGAACAATGTTGCATTCATGAGATACTGATTTGTTCCCCAAAAACAAGCTCCTATGCAAGAGAAAGACCGGCTCAGACTGTACTCTATGCTTTCTGCCCTCTGCTATGACCAATTCTGCATGCTGAAGATTCACTTTCAGATTTCCACCACACTGTGCCAGAGTCAAGGGGCTGTCATCAAAGACCAACCAAGGCAACCTGATATTGGAATGAACTAAGCAACTTTGTGTATTTAAATGTCTATTCAGTCTCAGATGCTTTGCCATATCACAGAAAACAAACCAATACAGAAGGAAATGCACACAGACAAGAGTCTTATACCTTACCTAAAGAATCCCCAGATGCCCAGGCGAAACTGAATGGTCACCACTACCACATTTTCATGGGCAGAAAGAGCCAATCCATCATAAGTTGATGCTGCGCCCACCACAAGACCACCTCCATGAATCCATACCATCACCTGGACAAAGAGGACACAGTCAGGCTAATTATAGAAAGTGCTATTGGAAAAGACCTCAAGGGTTTTATGAGTTGGTCATTTACAACAGCATGGCAGTGACTCAATGAGCCATTAGCCAAAGTACATCAACACCAGCAATATTGCAGAGGTCTTGCTTCTCTGCAAGTCTCCAGGATAATCCAGGCAACCACCCCACCGAATACCCACTGGCTGCCCCTGACTTTCTGCCTGGACTCATGTGCCACGTTCTTCCAAGGCTCTTCAAAATGGGAAGATCATGAAAGATACAGTATAGGTCAAGGGTGTCATAATTTTCCCAATACTCCCTTGTACTTGTGCCTGGACCATGCAAGCATTTAACTATATAGAAGAGAAAGAGCAAAATTCTGTATTTGATATTAATCTCAGTTCACTCTTCCATGGAGAGTTACAGTTTCTGTGAAATTTCAAAAACTAGAAACACTCACAGCATCAAGTCTTCCTATCTCGTCTCCACTTTGCCTCTTCTGCCATCTGAATCCTACATATCCTCCGCAACCCAGACACTTACTCATTTCCCTGTCAGGTTGCCTGGCATATGACTAGCAATAGGCCAAGATCCACTGTGCATCTGACACTAACAAGTATTGAAAGTAACAGTCCAGTTAACAGAACAATTCATAAAATGTGTTCTTATATTTAACTCTCATACTGTTAAATGGGAAGGAATGAAAGTGGATAAAATAACTACTATAATAATATTAATAAAAATAGCATGTAATGTAACATATATAACAGTACAACAATAACTATTCCTAGCACTGAAAATTCCTTATCAGAATAATGGTACTAGTAGCCAGGCATGGTGGTGCACACCTGTAATCCCATCATTTGTGAGGCTGAAGCAGGAGAATCAATGTGAGTTTGAGACCAGCCCGTGTTACAAAAGTGAGCTCAAGACCAGTCTGAACTACATAGTGAGACCCTGTCTCAAAAAGACAAAAAAAAAAAAAAAAAAAAAAAAGAATAATGGTACGAGATGGTACTAGTAATGTCCCATATGACAGGAAAACTGAAACACTTTATTGCCTAAGACCTACTGGGAATAAGCAATAGAATCAAAACTTAGTGAGACATAGCAGATAGATTCAGCCAAGCAATTTAGCCTTGGACATCATGCCCTTCCTTGCCTGCTCACTGACTATACCCCACAAACAAAACACAGTTATCTAACTGTTAGGGCAAGAAGAACATACTTACCTTGCTCTACTTAATGAATGCTGAGAGGTTACTCTATTTAAGCACACAGGACTGAGTAAAAATTTATAATCATCACTGAATACTCTCATGGTATTATTCACATTTGAGGAAATAGACATTGAAAGAAGTTAAGAAATTTCTAAATAAAATCTCTAGAAAAGTCAAAGTTAGACTAATGACTGATACCTAGAACATGTTCCACAGCTAGGAGTCTCTTGCTTTGAGGCTTCCAAAGCCTTTATGACCCTGTAGCTCTATTCCTTTCTGGTATTCAGAGCATACACTAAATTACAATCATCTCTGAATGAAGGCTGTTGAGAAATGACATGCTGATGACTTTAGGCTGCACCTATGCAGACCAGATGACAAAAATCCTTCAAAGCAGGGCTGTGTGTTCATGGTTTCTTCTCATTTCCCAAGGATCTTAGGATGACTGACCTTTTAGTGACACTAAGTGTGCAATAGAAGTATGAGCAAATACATTGGGGAACATTTATCCTCAACTCTTATGCCATAAAACATGTGAATGAACAAATGCCTAGTCCACATCCCTCCTGCCTCCCTCCTGGGCTCCATATCAAGCTTTTCACGGGAGACTGGCTGGGTGTTTAACTTTTCAATCTCAAGAGCTGCACTTCATGTTTTCCAGGACGGCCTGGCACACCATCTGACCCATACCTGCAGGAGGCCTTACCTTTTATCTTCTACTCTCTGGGAAATGCTGACCAACTGGGCCAACAGCCCTTGTCATATGCACATAGAGAGTGCATATGGCACTCATCTCTGCCATGCTAAGTTTCCATCATCACTCTGCACCAAATGACCACTGTAGGATGCCCTGTTAAGCGATCTCGAAGATCTAACATAAATCACAACGTGCAGCATATTATGAGTTCCTCACTGTTCTTGGAAGTTACTTAAGTTCTACTTATGGATTAACTCTTTGTTTCACCAAATCCACTCTAGTACCTTTGCTATTCTCTTCTTATCTATTTTACAGGTAAGAAAGACAAGGTACAACATGGTAAGAGAGCCTGCCAAGGATAGCATAGTAGACATACTAATGCTATGCTGTGGTTATTTTCTCAAGCACATCATACATCATACTTCCAGTTCTCAGTGGACTTTGGTGGTAGAATTGCTGCATACAAGATGTAGGAGAACTGA
Source organism: Myocastor coypus (assembly GCA_004027025.1). Classification (NCBI taxonomy): domain Eukaryota; kingdom Metazoa; phylum Chordata; class Mammalia; order Rodentia; family Myocastoridae; genus Myocastor; species Myocastor coypus. The sequence continues at coordinate 19,638 of PVJA010029050.1, read as the reverse complement.
AGCTGTTTAATTACTTTTTTCTGTCTAATTTTAGCATGTCATCTAATTAAGTGCACTATAATAAAGCACAAGCTGATTTTATTTCCATGTATGCTGCAGTCACCATTCCAGGATCACAGAACTCACAAGTGTTGACCAGTGACACCCTGCTTACCGGCAGACTGCTTTTTTTCCTCACATCCACAGGAGTGTAAATATTTAAATACAGGCAGTCTTCAGAATGTTGCAAAGAAATGCTCTCCTTCCTATTGGTATAGAGATCAGAAAGACTCTGGCTCCCCTCTGGATTTTGAGAGCACCTGGAAGGGAAGGAAAAATATCTGTCGTTCAAATAGGTGAAAACTGCAAGTGGCCTTTGTGCCTGAACCTTGTATGTGGACGTTTGAGACTGAATGAGGTGATAATACCATCAGACTGGAGTTACTGCAATGGAAAGACAGCATTCTGGAGGGCTGGTAAGATTCCTGGGTTCCAGAGTCGCCAGATTGTGCAGAATGAGAAGGATTTGGCAGCTCTGTCCTTCCCTAGCCTTTCAGATGCATGAATGCAGGGACAGGACGTGGCCCACGTGCTGTTCTTCCCTGTACAATGACATTCTCTCATTCTCCACTGGGTTGCAGGGTAACCATGTTCTTCTACCAAATAATCATATTCCGGTCCTTAGTAGACTTCCTTCAACCAGACCCTTTAATGTAAGAAATTACGCTCAGAAGTTCAGGGATGAAGTTTGGGAGATAACTTCAGGAAAACTGCATTTCAGACCTGGTTCTGCCATAGATGTATTGGTTGATTATGAGTAAATTTTTTTATTCTCATCTGCCAGTTCTGTAAGGGTCCTCATCTCTGCCATACTAAGATTCCATCATCACTCTACACCAAATGACCACTGTAGCATGCCCTGTTAAGCAGTCTCGAAGATCTAACATAAATTACAACATGCAGCATATTATGAGTTCCTCACTGTTCTTGGAAGTTATTTAAATTCTTCTTATGTATTAACTTTTCGTTTCACAAAATCCACTCTAGTACCTTTGCGATTCTCTTCTTATCTGTTTTACAGGTAAGAAAGACAAGTTACAACATGGTAAGGGAGTCTGACAAGGACAACATAGTAGACATACTAACGCTATGCTGTGGTTATTTTCTCAAGCACATCATATACCATACTTCCAAATTTCAATGGACTTTGGTGGTAGAATTGTTGCATACAAGATATAGAACTGAAACTGTTTAACTACTTTTTTCTGTCTAATTTTAGCATGTATCCTACTTTAAACTACTACCAAATTCTTTTTTACTTTCTGCATTGGCTCTTATCTCTCTGTCCTTTTCTAGAAAGTTCTGTTCTCCAATGGATTGTAAGAACTGAAAATATGCTCAGCATACAATAGGCACTCAATCACTGTGTGCTCAATAAAAGGGTCTAGAATGGTGTGGAAGTTCTAGAGTGTTTTAAAGATTCTTGATTTCAGAACAGAGAAGAGCCAATCAGCATATTGTATCATTTTTTTTCCTTCATCACTCTGAGGAAAACATCCCACTGAAAGATACCAAAGCCACCTCCTGTAACTTACATGGGAGGGTAAGAGGTGGTGTTCTTCACATAGCTCCATGGCTCTGGAGGCTGTGGAGGAGCAAACCTCAGGGATCCCAGAGGGGGCTTGGCGAAAGGGACTCCCAGGAAGACAGCCACAGGCTGTGCAAAGCCCTCAAGGCTGACATACTTCCCCAGGACTTTGCCATACACGGTGTCTGCCACAGGTGGTGAAGGTGGGTGCCCTGTAGGACATAGACAGGAAAAGAGACAGCAGAGGAGAAAAGTGAGGCCATAATCCAGGTGGGTTTTGTCTTACTCTAGGCATATAACTTTGACTAAGTCATTTTCTTTAATGAAAAGAAAACGCATAAAGAGCTTTGGAGATGTAAAGGATGAGTTATGAGGAAAGTCTTGGAACTTGACAGTGTGGGAGCTGTGGACAGGAAAGGGGAGGACCGAAAAACAAGTATAAGAAGTTGGCACCATATAAGCTCAGTTTGATGGGGGAGGCCAGTGAGAATCCTGCTGAGAAAATCCACAGGATGAGGGCACCATAGGAGTGTAAGGAAGTGGTCAGGTATCGGCAGAAACATCCGTCTCAAGGTGACAATGTGCACCACAGGTGTGTGTGACTTCACTACAAACCCATGCATGAGAAGAAAACAAGCTGGAACTAAAGTTCAGAGGCGGCAGCAGCTGGGACAAAGCACACAGCAGAGTGGAGCAGGAGAAAGACACAACAACTCAGAAGCCCAGGCAGGAGGACGGATTGGCAAGAGCGCCGAGGGCCTCAAGCAGGTCAGGGAGGGTAAAGTCTAAGCAGAAATCCTAGGTGAGGCCTGTGTGTTAGCTCAGAAATGACCTTCAACCTAGATTAACCAGGCCAAGCCCAGTGATAACCTTCACATTGTCCAAATTAAAAATATGATTGAGCAGATTAAGAATATAATAATGGTCACAAAATTTACCACTAACTTAGCAGATAATCAAGCAGAATTTGGGACTGGCACATGTCGACTCTAAAGATGGAAATACATTCGCATGTCCAGGTTAACCAGCAAAAAGGAATGCTTCTCTGTAACCCTGGACCCTTCTTTTTTTTTTTTTTTTTTTTTTTTTTGGTCCCAGGGATCCAACTCAAGACCTTGCACTTGCCACACAGGCACTTGTGCCTCTGAGCCAAATTCCTGGCCCTGGGTCCCTTCTTATACTTCAGTTCCAGGCTGCTCGCTATGTCACACCACCAATGAGATGGCACAATCTAGGTGGTCCGGGCCTCTCTGAGCACTGATCTGACTTCAGGAGTCAGAGATAGAACAGGGTATGGTTTTCTTCCTGACTTTGGGAGAGTATATGGCCCTGTGAGTCTCAATTTCTCTGTCTATAAGGTGCCTCACTATTCACCCTCAAATACCATGGATTCATTTTCTGAATCTGATGTGTTGATTTCAAAAGCTCACTGGTCATACAGGTGCTGTCACACCTAGGGTCCAACCAATCTGTTGGCAGCACTCCAGTCACCTCTTATATCTGGTTCCCAGGCCTTGGCTCAAAAGCACCTGCCTCAGTCACCCAGATATAAGACTCAGACAACTAGCACAGCTCTTATGCCCCAATTTCCAATAACACAATTCTAATTTTCTCTGCATCATCTCTTCCTTCTAGTGGAATCCATAACAAACCCCTTTGCCCCAGTGCTTCCTCTCATCCCCACCCCAGCCTTCTGAAGTATTGTGTGCTTCTACTTGTGGCCCCTGCCCCAGCGGTATGACCTGTCCTTCAGGACCTGTAACAAATTGTCCTTTCAGTGACCAGTGAGTCATGGTTTAATTTATCACATGCTAGATTTACTGTTAATATACATCATTTGATTTTTTAAATAATTTTCTTTTACATATTTTTTTCTCTTAGCAAAATGGTCCTGCATTTATAGCCCCCTTTTTTGTTTTGTTTTGTTTTGTTTTGTCAGAGATGGGTGTTCCATTTCTGTTAGAGAAGCTATACAGACAAGATAGTTAGGATAGATATACAGCTACCTTCTCTTAGTTCAATGAGAAGGATTTGTACTAATATTGTTTAGACAAGATATCATGTCTGCTTCTTATCCTCTAAAATCTACTAAAAAACAACAATATACAGTGCATTAATTATCATAACTGTCCTACTAACTTGTTTTTTGTTTGTTTTGTTTTGTTTTCTGTATTTAGGACAGGGTCTACAGAATCTATAGGATCTCGCTACGTAGATCAGACTCATAGTGATTCTCCTGTTTTCAGCTTCCCAGGTACTGAGATTACAGGTGCGTGCCAGCATGCCCAGTCTCAATAACTGTCTCAGTGAGCCCTGGGGTCGGGTGGGCACAGCAAGCCGGGATCACACCCTGGCCTCTGTGCTCTGCCTAAGCAAATGCTTTAGTCTGGTGAGTTATTTGGCCAGCCCTAGTGAACCATTTTGAAGCTGTTTCATCTCTATTGTATCTTTTTTTTTTCTCATTTAAATGAATTAAAAAGAAAATAAAATAAAGAAAAAATAATTTTCTTTTACTTTGAAGAATAAAAACAAGATCAAGAAAAAAAAAGATCAAGAAAAACAAAAGCAAAGACAGGAACAGGGTAACATACAACAAAATATACTTTATAGATTTTCACAACTAGCATAGCTCAATAACAGTGACTGTTATCTATTTTTATCATCAAATCTGTTGCTTAGATTAACAGATACAGTTATGATTACAACATGCTTTAAAATCAACTCTTTATCCCTTCCCCACGTCTCTTCTGACTAGGCATCCTCTACACTGCATTAGAAACAACTCATTACATGCCTACTGCAGCTCTCTGAGGTAAGCGCTGCTGCCCACCTTATGCTCAAGATGGAGTGACCTAAGCACACCACTGTAAGTTACTGTGTCTAAGGGCACTCAGCCCCGAGCTGCTGAGCTGAAATTCAGACGCCCATTTGGCTACAGATTCCATGCTTTTAATGTTCTACTAAATCAACTTCTCAATTTGGACAGACCTGGAAATCATAGAAATATTAACCACTTCCTCTTAGGCCAAGGACTTCTGAATGCACCTCCCCTGTGCTCCTTTAATTATGTTTCAGAAGCACTTACCCCAAGCTGTGCAGGCAGTGAGACAAGCCAAGACCAGAGCATGAATCTGCATCGTGAGAGGACAGCAGCTCTAGGGCCACTGCGTTCTCCTTTCTGCTCCACGGGAATGCTCTGATCTTATGTAAAAGTTGGGCACTACACTGCCTACCTAACCAAATTGAGTAATCTAAAAATGGCTCCCCCCCCCTTAGAAAGACTTTGCTAGCCACACCCACTCAGTTTACCCTCTTATCTGAACAGTTAATTCCCAGCTCTCACATTACAGGCAGCCACAAATTCATCCAGTGATTTCTTGCATAAGATTTTTTTTTTCTTTTTTAGTACTCTAACTTCTGTGCACTTTGAACTTTCCAGCAGCAGTCACAGGGAGCAGATATTCACACTATAAGAAGTGGTGTTTTGAGGCCCTAAGAACAACCTGCAAAGACTTCTCTCAATTCACAACCTTAGAGTGACTCAGATGGCAGATTAAGACCTGACCTATCTCTTAGATTTCCTGGGTTAGTTTCACCCAGATTTCTAAGCTCTCATTTTGTAAGAGATTATAAATATCATCCAATTCCATTCTGATTCTCAAATTAGCTTTGTAATATTTCTTCCAAGTGGTCCTGCCTGCTCCCACACACACAATCAGGTTCAAGGAACTCACTAACTTTCAGCATAGGGATTATTTTGGAAAGAATCTTCTCTCTCTCTCTCTCTCTCTCTCTCTCTCTCTCTCTCTCTCTCTCTCTCTCTCTCTCTCTCTCTCTCTCTCTCTCTCCCTCTTCTTCCTCTCCCTCTCTCCCTCATCTCTTGACTGTCACAGAAAGGAGACAGAGACCAGTGGAAAGCAAAAGTAATTTTATGGTAGTATTGTAAGAAGTGTCAAAGATCCAGGAGTAGCAGAACCCAGAGCTGGGACACCAAGAATCTGGGGCTGGAGTCCTATTTTAGGGTAGGGACCCAGCTTCACCCATCTGAGGGTCACTGCTTGATTGGTCATTGGTCTCCTTGCTGTGGGTTGAGGTTTGGTTGGCTACAGGGAATTTTCCAGCAGCTAGTTTAGCAATTCTTTTGGGGGAAATGACCTGCTAGAAGAGAAATTAAAAGGAAAGAGCAGTAAATTATGCAAACACACATTATTTATGAGTTTAAAACCTCAATCTGAGCCGGGTGTGGTGGCGCACGCCTGTAATCCCAGCACTCGCCTGAGGCGAGTTCGAGACCAGCCTGGGCTACAAAAGTGAGCTCAAGGCCAGCCTGAAATGCACAGTGAGACCCTGTCTCAAAAAGACAAAAAAAAAAAAAAAAAAAAAAAAAAACTCTCAATCTGCAGGCACCATTGTTTGCTATAATACAGAGGCCTGGTCTCTTATCTAATCCTAGACCTAGGGAGACCTAGCTGTCCTAAACATCTATCTAATATCCATTCATCCTTCCCACATTTAGCAAAATGTGTAGCTATTGACAGGAAAAAACAAATATGGGAAAGAAAACAGAGCAAGACTGTATTATTAAGAAACATAGGAAAGAGCACTTTGCTGGATGGTTTGGCTATAGCTGGCACAAGTCTTTGTTGTGGAACTACTATGGTTTAGTGTACATGTGATTTTTCAAGCCACAGTTACAATGTTAAAGCCTTCTTCCCTAACTTGCCAGTGTTAAGAGTTGATAAAAGATAAAGGCTACTGGAAAGTAATTAGATTTATTGTGGCTGTTGCTCACAGAAGAGATTAACATATAGCTCATGAGATGTTCATGAGCTCCCAAAAGACTGAATTGCTATGTAAGAACAAGGTGTCCCTAAATCCTGCTCAGGGACTTACTGATGTTTCCTGTGACCAATCCTGTATGCTGAAGATTCACTTTCAGATTTCTACCAAGCTATGAAATCAAAGTAGCTGTCACCAAAGACCAGTCCAAGGAAATTCTGTAATACTGTAATGAATGAAATAATTTACTATTTTTAAATAATTATTGAGTCTCAGATACTTTGCCATATCACCAAAAAGCAAACAAAGGAAATTAGTTGTCCAATTGCTTAGTCTTACCTAAAGAAACTTCATGTGCCCAGGCAAAACTAAATGGTCATTGCTAACCCATTTTCATGGACAGAGAGCCAGTCTATCATAGATTGATGATTCACCCACCACAGGACCACCTCCATGGATCCACACCATCACTTGGACAAAGAGGCTGTAGCCATGATGGTTATTGAAAGTGCTACTGGAAAAGACATCAAAGGTTTTATGAGTTGGTCATTTACAACAGCATGGCTGAGATGCAAGGATGCCATTGGCCAAAGTCCATCAACACCAGCAATGTTGCAATGAGACTTACTCCTCCCTAAATCTTCAAGCTAGGCAGAGACAGCCACCCCATTCAATCTCCCCTAGTTTCCCCTGACTTTCTGCCTTGATCCATGAGCCATATCCTTCCAAGGCTTTTAAAAATGAGAATGTCATGAAAAGTACAGCAAAGGCCAAGTATGTCATAATTTCCCCAAAGCTCCATCATTCTCATGCATGGACCATGAAACCAGCTAAATATACAGAAGCTGAATATGCATCTCAGTTTACTCTTCAGTGAGGAATTATACTTCCTGAACAGACACATTATTTCTTTTTTTATGTATTTAGTACAGTGTCTACAGAGTCTCACTACACAGATCTGACTCACAGTGATCCTACTGCTTTCAGCCTCCACAGCACTGGGATTACAGGTGTATACCACATCACTCAGTCTCAGGCACTGTCTCAGCATGCCCTGGGGGTAGGGCCAGCAGGCATGCTGGGGATGAAATCCTGGTCCCTATGTCTGCTTAAGCAGGTGCTTTAATCTGCTGAGTTATCTGACTGGCTTTTCATTATTTCAAAAAATACTGTGTGAACCCCTTCCTACCATTTCTCCACTTTGCCTTCTCTGCTCTAACCACAGTGGAACACCCATCTATGACAAACCAAAATAAAAGGGGGCATATAGATAAAGGAGCATTTTGTATATATATATTATATATATAATAGTACATGTAGTATGTATATATAATATATATACATAGATATAGATATAGATACAGATACAGATACAGATACAGATACAGATACAGATACAGATACAGATACAGATATAGATATAGATACAGATATAGATATAGATATAGATATAGATATAGATTATTTAGGATAGGGCTGGCCCAATAGCTCAGGCCCTTAAAAGTACCACTACATCCACTACATTACTACCATCTTTCCTGGTTCCTCCAGGCTTCCTAGAGGGATGGACACTGGCTACTGTGTGGAGCTATGCAGAGGAGAATAGGTGGTTAGAAATAGCACACTAAGGGTGCATGAATAGACGAGAATGTGTATTAAGCACTCTTTATTATGATTTAGGTCAAAAATGCCCCCTAAAGCTTCATGTTGTTTGAAAAGTGATAGGGTTATAGGGGCATGTAGCTGACTTGTTCTTAGGCAGAGGCTTTGATCAGAAGAAAGGCTGGGTCACTGTGAATGTGACCTTTCTCCTCCTAGTTCCTCTTTTCACTCTCTGCTTCCTGGCCATCATGAGAAGAGCAGCTTTCATCTATCAGCCTCTTCTACTATTCCTCAGAGCTGAACAACTATACAATACAAATGTAAACCAAAATGAACAGTCCTCACTTAAGGAACTGGTGTCAGATATTGTGTATGAGCCAGGGGAAAGTAACTAAGCTACTCTTGCATTATTGGGACATCATATCTGACATACATAATTTGAAGGAGAAAGAAAGCATTTGGCTCATGGTTGACGGCTGAGTACAACTCAGAAACATCGTGGCAGAGGTGGAGAAGCATCAAGATGGAGAAAATCTATTAATCAGATGGCAGCCAGCACTGCTGATTCTGGTCAGCTGAATGTTATGAGCTGACCTTCAGTTGTCAATTTTCCCATCTTCTTGTGTGGCTCTGAACCAAGCACTGGCTGGACGCAGTTGATAAGTAACTAACTCAGCTCCCTCACCTCTCTAGATCACAGTGTGAAGCACATTTTCTTTCCCTACAGTTACTACCTGTTTACCTGTCTTAGTTACTCTTCTCTCATGGATGGGACAAATAACCAACACCAAAACTAAAGGGAGGAAAGGTTTATTTACCTCACAGTTACTGGAAGTTTTAGTCCATACTTGGCCAGCTCCAAATCAGACTGGCAAATGGCAGAAAGCAGCAGTTCATGATGGGAGAACAATTTCAACAGAGGCAACAGAGAGAGTCTGTCTCTCTGTCTCTCTTATGATATATTCAGGCTCTCTGCCTCAGACTATCTGCCTCAGGCTACCCCCATAATCCCAGCAGTACTAAAACACATAATCCCAGTGGATCATGAGCCAGTCTCAAACTCTAGAAATCCCTGCCCCATGATTAAATGAGGTTTTGGGAGACAACCAGACACAACCCATAACATTCCACCCCTGGACCCCCAAAGTCTCATGTATATCCCTTTGTGAAAAATACATTTTAGTCCATCTCTAAGAGTTGCCAAAGTCCCAAATGTTTCAGCATTGCTTAAAGTCCAAGTCCTAACTCTCCTCCAAGATCCAAGGCAAACTCTTAACTGTGAGTCCCTGTACAAAAGAAAAATTGAACAGACACAACATTCAAAGGCACAAGACAAGCATTACCATTCCAAAAGTTGTAAACAAATGGGTAGTACAAAACACGGGGACCAACACATGTCCAAAATACAGCAGGGCAAACATTAAATCCTGAAGTTCCAACTGGAACATCTGAAACAGTCTGCGCTGAGTTGTGAGCTCCTAAGGCCTTACATGGATCCACCCCTATGGTACTCTTGGTGGTAGTTTCCAGGGCATCTCTCTTAGGCTCGCTTTGCTCCCTCTTTACAGTTTCCCTTTAGATGATTCATGTTTCTGGCTTTTCCAAACTTCTGGGGTTTCCACTGAATTGGCTTCTCACTCTCTGCTTCATGCACTGTCTTCTCAGGGAAACACTGCCTGGCCTCTCATGCCTTCTTCTGAAATCGAGATGAAAGTCTTCTTAACCTAACAACTCCTGCATACTGAATGCACCTAAAATCAATGCCACATGGATGATGCCAAGGTCTGCTGCCACCTGGAGCCACAGCCAGGCTTCCTTCTCTCATGACTATAGGGGTGAAGTTCCTGGATTGAAGAACACTCTGATCCTGATTCCAAGGAACAAATTCTCCATGCTAGCACCATTTTGGAACCTGTTGTGACTGATGCCACCATTCTGGATCTTGGGATTCTGCAGCTTTCTTCTCAAGGCAAAGTCTTTCTCCTTTGAAATTCTGAGGCTGCAAAACATGGAGACCTGCCACCTCCTATGATGCCCTGAGGCCATCGTTTTGATTCTCTGGCTCCTTCCCAACAATGGAGATACTTTCAGCTCTATCTTTGCAGTCCACAGCTTTATTAGAGCTTCTTTTCTGGCCAAACTCACAACATTTTAAATCTTTTTTGGGGGGGCTCTGGGCTCTTGATTTTCAACATAAATCTGGCTAAAAGATCCCAATAATGGGGGCTCGGCAGGATGGCTCAGTGGTCTAAAGCGCCTGCAGGCGGCTGCAGGAACCGCGGATCGATCCCCAGCACCACATGCTGCATCAGCCCTGCCCTCAGGGAAGGCTGAGCCAGCGATAAAAATGAATAAAACAAACAAACAAAAGTTCTGAAACAATAAATAAATAAATATTTTAAAAAGATCCCAATAATAACCATGCCACTGCCTCAATAGTTCACTGCTTTGAGATGTCTTTTGAAAAATTAATCAGTCTGCCATGCTTAATCTTAGTGTTAAGCGAAGTCTCTGGGCATGAGCAAAATTCTGACAGGCTTTCAGCCAAGTCATAGCACAAATCATCTGGAATCCAACAACTAATGCTGTTCTTCTCAACAGAAACTTCCCCAGCCTGGTCTTTACATGCAGGCCTTCTATCAGTCTTCTGGCCTCCTGATCTCTGACCAGAATCTCCACTACTGAACAGCCAAAGTTTATCCAGCCCTTTTCAAGAAGACGACCTCTCCAAACTTTCCTATTTCTTCCCATAAACCATTCCCAAAAACTTGTAGTCCACATGGTCAGGTTAGTCACAGCAATGACCCCACTCCTACAGTACCAAATTCTCCTCAATTACTCTTCTCTCATGGCTGGTACAAATAACCAAAAATGAAGGAAGGAAAGGTTTATTTAGCTCACAGTTGCTGGAGATTTTAGTCCATACTTGTCAGGCTCCAAGTCAGACCAGCATATGGCACAGAGCAGCAGTTCATGGCGGCAGAACAATTACAACAGAGATAACAGAGAGTCTGTCTCTCTGTGTCTCTTATGTTACATTCAGACTCTCTGCCTCAAGCTATCCACCTCAGGCCACTCCCCCATAATCCCAGCAGTACTGAGACCCATAGTCCCATCAGTACTAAAACATATCATTCCAGTGGATCATGAGTCACTCTCAAACTCTAGAAGTCCCCTCCCCTGATTGCATTCATGCATGCAATGAATTATTATCTGCAATCAACTGTGCAACTACACACCAACTAATTCTGCAAACAATGACAGCCACATGCAGATCTAGCCAAGAGAAAGCTCTGATGCCTATTCCTGGCTCATCATGACTCTGCAGAAGTGAAGAGTGAAACTGGAGTCCAATGAACCTTGCCCCCAATCTCAAGGTTGATAACATATCTAATTTCCCAAAGTCACTTTACTGTTCAAGTGGTAGTTGATTGAGATTATTGTTCTCAGTGGAGGAATTCCATAAGATTTATCACATGGAACTGTATGACATGGACAGTGAAGTCCTAGTAACTAGTCTTAAATCTTCAGAAACTGAGCAAAACTTGGGAGAGCAGGTGGCGATGGCAGCTCAGCATAAACACCCAGGAACCCATATGTTCATTAATATACTCAATAAGTACATGGAGTACACATAATACAAAAGCTATTAGACAAGAGCAAGGCCATGTTCTACCAGTCCTGTCTCTCAGCTTTGGGATCGATAGGTGACATTATGTTGGGAAAAGAGGCACTGAGATACTCCAAATCTGGGGGATCACTAGGTGACATTTGGGGATCATTTGTGGAAAGACAAGGTTAGTGGAGGGTAGCTCTGGATGAGGTGCTCTGGCATATGCCACTCACTGGGTGCCTGCTGGTAAATCTCCAACCCTATGATGTGTTTTGAATGCAGCCTGGACAAAGGCCATCTTTCTGAAACCCTTCTTGTTCTGAAACTAATGTCACATTTCCTACCACTGTGTAAGTTGTCAGTGTCCCAGTGGAATTGCTGTGGTAAGACTTAAATTGAAATAGAGCCAGGTGGTTATGAAGAAAGGCTATCTCATGAATGCATGCTTGAGACGAAAATTGTCACAAAATTTTGGCAAAGTCACAACCTGCCAAAGGCCACCACAGACTGATATAAGGTTGGCACCTAGCAATTGTCAAAACTTGGACTAGTCCCCTCTACCTTAGTTGTAGCCTTCAAACCTCTGCTACTAATGATTGTGTCCAAGGATTATTGCTTCAAAATAATTTTTAAAATCCTCCCAGTTTTGCCTTTAAATTTCCATTTATAGCCATTGAATGCACCCATGACACTGTGTTCGCATATCATTTATAATAATTTAGTAGTTTTTAAAAATGGATTGTCCCTTTTTACTTTACCTCATCCATTCAAAAAGATAATTATATCATTTCCATAAATCAAAGGCAATATGACCCATGATAAATTAAAGGTGAGTATGGAAGATATGCTATTATAATTTAGATAAATTCAAGAAATATAAAAAAATTAAAAATGCATGTAGTAATAACTGACCCAGTTTCTAACATTGTATACCCAAAAGCAAGTCACTCAGGATCAAAAATGAACCACTGGTTGACATACAGTTAGTGATATGAAGAGAGTAACAACTTCGACCACTGTCACAACAACCATTTAGATGATAGCCATCAGCTTGTCTCATTCCAGGCAGTGGACTAGGATGACAAGACCCTGAAGAAAAACCTTACAAATCAATAGTAAGCCAGATTTGGCCTTGGGTATAGTTTGCTACCCCTGACCTGGACTTGCATCGTTTGATGTATCTAACTGATGATTTCTAAAATTATCATGGGTGTTGAACAACCATAAGAAGGGCTGCAGGAGTGAACGCAAGATTTCAGAGCCCATCTTAAATGAAATTCTGTTCACTTCTGCTAACATTCCATTAGTGGAAACAGTCATAAGTTCAATGTAATTGCAATAAAGGATGAAAAATATGGTCTGCATATGGTTCTGAGAAATTGGGACAGAATGTAATGAGTGCTTATCATTTTCTACTGCTAACATTACCCATTAAATTGCTGTCACATTGTTAGGTCCTATGTGTGATGAAATCGCTATGCTGTTTTTTGGACTAGATGAGAGTTAGAGCAGAGTGTGGCCCTTCTAAGGTTTCTAAATGCATGGTCCAGTCACTTACTATTTTTCTTTCTGTGAAGGAAGGCCAGAAACATAAGGAATTTTCTCTGGGTTGATGATTGAGCGAACTATTCATAGCACAGTTTCCTTCCATCTATCAGCCCTGGATGATGAGGGTCCCAAGAGCTCTTCAAACTAATCACATACAAAATATATTTTGTGAGATGGGGACCTACTGTGTTGACCAAGCTTACCTGGACTTCCTAGACTCAAGGCATTTTCCTGCATTGACACTACTATAGTGGAGACTGCAAGCATACAGTAGACTCAGAAAGAAAATCATTTTAACAGATCTAAGCATGCATGTCAAATTATTAAAGTTCAACCCAAAAATTACAATTGTTCCAATGGAATGGGCACGGATTTTTGTTTTTTACCATGCCTATTTTAACAATAGTATCAAATACAAGCAATGGTATAAGTGAACATAGTTTATGGAGGGGAGGGAGGTTACTATCCTAACACTTAAAATCTATCCTAAGGCTTAAAAGGGGCATTGCCTTTCTTGTAGTCACTTACATTAACTATATTTTTTTTACTTTGTTCACAAATGCTTTGACATCTGAACTGTTACTGATGTAAGATTACAAGTAGAAATTTTAAGGTCCCCACATGTGACTGGGCTTTTTATATGCAAATTAACCCATTAGAGCCTAGACCACAACCACTGCCTCTAGGACTCTTTCACGTGCTGGACCATTTTCTCCCTGCCCTAATCACTCCAGGTAGCGGAGGAAACAGCACCAGTACACTGCAGTCCACTGAAGTTCTTCAAACCACCCAGTTCTTTGCATGCTGTCCATGCTTCTTTATTCCCATAGAAATCACAAAAAAAGTTCATATTTCTTACCTCACCAGCACTTCCTGCTGCACTCAGGATCTGCCCTATAAGGAGTAGGACATTATGGACACAGAATGACAAACACTCTTTCCAAGGACAAATGTCTCCTAGCTTATTGGATTGGCCACACCTAAAAATCAGTAAAAACCAAAATTTATAAAACTGGTCTCTAAGAATAATTCTGGATAAGTCCAAAGAGAAATATAGAAAATCTTCACCTCAGTGAAATTGAAAGTCATTAAAAAAACAACATAATCAAAATGAATAGAACAGTGAATACTTAAAAAATTAAGTATTCCTTTTACATTATGCAAATGGGCATACAAATGTGGAAAGTATTGTTTGTAAATGTTTGTTTTTGGAAAAGCAACTTACCATATTGTGTTAAAGAAAAGAGATCGTATAATTGCTATTCACTCCTCAAATTCTTCTAAAAAGATAGCAAATAGAGTTGAATATACAATCCAACATATACAACCAGATACAAAGAAGGTAATAGTTTTGGGGAAGCTAAAAGGACAAAACAGTGAGAACTGTGTTTAGAGCAGAGAAAGTAGAAGTCAGTGAGAAGGAAGAAAAAAACCTCACACAAATAGGAGGACAAAATGAGGCAGCACAGGGGCTGGGCATGGTAGCACATGCCTGCAATCCCAGCACTTGGGAGGCTGAGGCAGGAGGATCGATGTGAATTTGAGACCCCCCCCCCGGGCTACAAAAGTGAGCTCAAGGCCAGCCTGAACTGCAGAGCAAGACCCTGTGACAAAAAGACAAAATAAGTAAATAAAAAAAAAAAAAAAAACTGAGGCAGCACATACAGTCAGAACTAACCATACTAGAAACCTAGCAAATTGGAAGTGGAAATACACATCATGGACATCCATAAGGAGCCTTGCTCTCCCCTTTCAAATCTATCCAAGGCAAAAGTTTTCCATGGACTCTCTTCCTTTCAATCCAACATAACTCACTTAAATGATCCTTGAAACTCTGACCATCTAAAGTCTGAATATATAATGATCCTTCACTAGGGTCCGTATAATGTGATTTTTTTCCAGAGATCAGAGAGTCAAAAGAAGTAGTTTCTATAGATACTGATGTAGCTGCAGTTAAAAGGATCTTGATGGGGGTCTATGCCTGTTTACCTAACTTGTGGTCAAGGAGATGGACCAAATTATCCTGGCTGTTATATTCCCAACAAACCACAAATAGTCCTCTTTTCTTCACCAAATTATTCATTTCATTGAATACCATTCTGTAAATCATTCCTTAAGCCAAATTAATCAAGGAAATCTGAAGTCATAAATAAGAGCCAAAGGGAAGCAACCCTGAAAATATCTAGTATTAAAAAAACAATGTAAAGTGACTCTTACTGGGCTATGAGAGTACAAGTTGGTACAACTTTAATGGAAAAAAGTTTGAAGTATCTGCTAATGTTAATATATGAAACCTTATGCCCAGAAAAACCACTACTAGGTATAAATACAGGAAAAATGCCTGCATGCAGTCCTTAAAAAAAGGTACTAGCTAAGAATGATAGTGTGCACCTGCAATTTCACTATGCAAGAAGATGACCATGAGTTCAAGGCCAGCCTAAGCCACAGTAGGAGTTCAAGAAAGATTCTCATTCATATAAAAATGACAGGTTATAGACTATTCGTTACAATATTATTTGTAACAACCTCAAATTAGAGACTATTTGTAGCAGAAGGAATTACACCAGTCCTCAAATTGCACTACTGAAGAATCAATAACCAAGTAAATGTATTTGGTAGAAGTGCATTGATGGTGGCAAATAACATTGAGCAGGACACAAGGATGAGGTCTTAGTCAAGAAGAATTGATTTGACGTCCTTAGGGGCATAAGCCTGAGTCCAGCAGACCTATCCTTCACTTCTCTACTATAAATTTGCACTTTAACATTATAGTAGCCAGCTATGCACTTCAGTACCTTTGGGGGATATAGGAAGTAATTTTGGTATTTATCCCACTGGTATGATGAACAGAAGGGGGTGTGCACTTGTTCAAAAGTGTCACAATAGAATTGGGACCTACCTTTATGTTCTAAGGGATTGTACATGTATTTACCTACACATCACAGAGGGTCCAATAAACCCACACCACTCTAGATTTTTTTTTTCCAAGCAAAGTTTTCTTTGGTTTTTCTCACAGAAGTAGTTCAGTTCAGTACAAAGCCGTGTGATAAAACAAATTTAAAAGTTTCGGTAGAGGTTAAAAATGAATCAGCACATTACTCAGACATGAATCACAAAGGTGATCTATTATGAGAAAATACATTTCTCCATAACAGAAGAGTGTCCATTACAATAATGACGACTGGGTGAGCCAAAATTCCTGTAACAGTAAAAGAGAACAAAAATCTACTGATACAAGAGCTGGGTGTGGTGGCACATGCCTATAATCCCAGCCTTGGGAGGCAGAGGCAGGAGGATCAGTGCAAATTCGAGACCAGCCTGGGCTACAAAAGTGAGTTCAAAGCCAACCTGAACTGCATAGTGAGACCCTGTCTCAAAAAGACAAAAAAAAGAAAAAAAAAGAATCTACTGATACAGATATGGAATGCAGACCTCCTTGAATTAGATAACAAAGAAAGCAACAATATAAATACATATTTGACTAGTTAAAATGTTATGACATGATCATGCACCCAAATGAAATAATCCAGAGTTAGAACAGGTACAAAAACATAGTATAGTTCTTGATAGAGGTGAAAAGTATTGGACAGAATGCCGGCAGTAACATCCAGAGGTGGAAAATGTAACTATTGAAATACTAAAAGGTGCTGTGAAGTACACAAAGGCTAAAATGCAAGTACAGTCTTGTGCATGTACTAATAGCCATATTAAAAATGATTTTACTATGTACCTCATTAGCATAAATGAATTCATTTATAGACCTGGAGCACTTAGCACAGGTTGCTCATGGTGAGGAGTTCAGACATTCTGAACTTGGCATCTGCAGGGGCATATATTTTCATGCCATATTTTGACCCATCACTTTTCCATAAGCCTTCTACATTTTTACTATCCATTATGATGAAATGTTGCTATATTCTAAATACACAATGTGTAGTAAGAATCTAATCATTCATTTTACTGACATTTTGTGTTCCTGTTAACTATATGTCATATAAGAAAACACAAGCCTTCTTTAAAAAAGATAGAAAAATCACTGAGATGTCAAGTAGTCCCTAAGCAAAAGACTAGAAAAGCAAAAGGCATGGGCTGTCAGTGTGAATGATGCGAGGGTATGCAGCATGTTGTTGTACTGTGTACAGACTCCCTTAGGTGTGATCATTGAAGTAACAATTTTTATAAAGTGCTATTGATGTTTTCTTTGTAATTCATGTGGGATTTATTTCTGATGTTCTTCTTTTAGACTCTGTACATCCAAAACCAGGCAATGTTTAAAGTTATGATGCTTTTTTGTAAGCACTCAATAATATTAAAAACTCAAAACTTTATATTTGTATGTTTCTCTTGTTTAGTACTCATTATTATTTAATATAGCATTCATAAAATTAAAGTTAATAATTCAACAACAGAAAATAGTCTAAGTAGTAAACAGATTCATGTTTATGCACTTCAATGATAAAATTAGTTTTATACTAACAATACTCTGAAGAAGAGATGTCAGAAGGCTCTTCCCCTTTACACACACACACACACACACACACACACACACAGCTATATGGTGAGTCAATAAGTGAGAAGGCCTAAACATGACGAATAGAGACCCCCCTAGGAATCAAACCAGCTGGCACTTTGGTGCGGACTCCCTAGTAGCCAGCACTATGCTGAAATGAACTTGCAGCGCTTCATCCGTGCTGCCTGGGGCAATTTGTTATGAACATCTGAGCAGATCTGAATGGCACCCAGTGGCTCACTGTTGTGGAATAGACAAGTAATGGTTCATTTCATTTCCACCATGAGTGACTTTTACACTGATTAGGATCAAACTGCAGTCACGAAAAATAATAAAGAAGAATCTCACAAAATTAAGAGGTGGGCCTGCTGGGACATAATTAGGTCCTTGGGGGCATTGTCCTCAGGAGAGGACAGTATCCCATAGTCCTCACATAATCAGGGTGGTTCTACTGAGAGAGAATTTTTATAAAACAAAGTTTGTTCTGCTTGCCAATTCTGCTTCTTTCTGAGCATTCTCTCACCATTGAAAAGTCACAAACTTCCAACACCGGCAAATGGAAGCCAGTGCTATGTGCTTGAACCTCAAGAACTGAGAGATATACAGCCCCTTTTTCTTGATATAGTGCCCAACCTTAAAGATTTGGTTATAGCAACAGAAAATAGGCTAATATGAACTCCCTGTTCAAAGGAACAGGTTTCATGCAGGTCAAGACATAAAAACTATTGATTCCCAAGGTATGCTACAGCAACAACCGACATAACCACCATAACTCAGGCAGCTAGGGGAGCTGCCATTAACTCCTTCCACACTGATGGCCATGGTTCCATCTAACCAATGGTCCCTGTTACTCCTCCTCTTCAGTCCAATATTGAGCTCCCACCTATGCAGGAAATACATCCAACACTTCAGCAGTGAATCCACTTGTATTTAAATTCTGACACAAATGAATGGTGAGTTCATTATGTAGATTTTCCTCTCCCTGACTCTCCTGCCCTAGGAAACAAATGCGACTCACTCTTCGCACAGTTTATCAGAGCGCGAGGTCTATAACTGGATGAGCTTCATTCCAGGTGTCGAAGGGAGGTCTATCTGAAGCTTGGTCATGTGGAGCAGCCTTGGGCACCAGGACATCCCATGTTCAAAGCCTCAGCCTGAATCACTTCTCTCCGCCTCTCTGCTGGCCAGAAATTTGAGATTTGAAGCTTAGACCAAAAGCCTGGAGTGAGAAGCATAGAGTTTTGGAAGTGGGAGAAGGTCCAAGGTCCAAGACATCCTAAACAGAAGAGCGAAAGCATGGAGGCATGGAGGCATGGGTAGAGCGACTTTACATCATGGTCTTTAGAAACCTGCCCAGAAAGCAGAAAGTCCAAAAGAGTGAAAATGCAGGGCACAACCCTTGCCTTGTCTGTGAGGTTAACCTCTGCAGGTCATGCTTAATAATGCATTTCCCCTTCCCAAATGTTAAAGAGAAATAAGGTACTACATATGATACTGATTTTTAACTGAACTATTTAGTATATTTTCTGTTCTGCCAAGCTCCAAAATATTTCACGACTAGCACCTCTGGAGCCTCCCCTAGAGAAGCTCCTTTCCATATTATAGTGCTGCCCTCTTCTGGACACTGGGAAACACACAGGGAAAGACAGTTATGATTTAATTGAGTATAACATTGCTTCAGAGGGAATAAGGATGAATATCTTGTGAAGATGGCCATACTCCCTAAATTGTTGTACAGATTTAATGCAATTCCTATCCAAATACCATCGACATACCTCACAGAGCTGGAAAAGTCATTCCAAAAATTTATTTGGAACCAAAAAAGACTCAGAATTGCAAAGACAATTCTCAGCAATAAAGGTACAGCAGGAGGCATTACAATTCCTGACCTAAAGTTATACTACAAAGCTACAGTAATAAAATCAGCATGGTATTGGCAAAAGAATAGACCTGAAGATCAATGGAATAGACTAGAGGATGCAGAAGCAAATACAAACACACTCAGCCACCTTATTTTTG
>PVJA010029049.1:16784-27134 GCA_004027025.1 Myocastor coypus | reverse complement strand
GTCCTGCGGCGAAAAGCAATTTAGCTGTAATCTGCTTTTGCCTGGCAACTGATGTAGTAACTAATCAGATTTGACTGTGCGAGCGATGGTGATTGGCGGGCGAAGTGCTATATATGAGGGAAGCGCAGGCTGGAGGGTGAGAAGAGGCAGAGATGTAAAGGGTGGAGGATCTTGTTAGATCCTGGCTGCTGTACTGAATAAACGTTTGCAAGCTTAAGTCCGGCGTTCAAGCCTTTGTGTTGCGGCGCCGGACAGATTTGAAATATAAGACTTCTAAGACATAGTTTATGATGTAAACCCAAATCTTCAGTTTTATTTAGTGGGACAGTTTGAGATTCAGGATTCACTTTCCCTGCAGGTATTGTTCTTGTTGGATCAATCACAGCTACCACAAAAGGTTCCTAGAACTGCTGGTTCAGCATCTGCCTGCCGACATCAATCCCAGAAAGCCAACTGCCACAGCTAGAGTGGCTGTGACACCAGCCAACTGTATTTTCAAGGCAACCAAACTGTTTGGCATTTTCTATGTATGCAGCCATATACTCATATGCAGCAACTTGAACATTGACTCGGATTTCAGTGCCCTCTACAGGCAGAGCAAAACAGCCCATAATGATCATGGTCTCACCATCTACTTTTCCAAGCATCAAAACCATCCCTTCAGGCTGCCTTCCAATCTAGCATGCATCACCATTTTCAATGGAGCCAGTGCTGAAATTTTTATAAGGCTTCACTGCTAGGATTTCTTGCTGCTGTTTCTGTCATATTTGTAGATTTCATCAATACTCTGGGCTTCCTGCATGTTGTTGGCCAATTCCCAGGTTTTCTGAGCCATATTGCTCCCGGACACCAACATCACCAAGGAATTGGACAAATTGCCGCCTCTACCACCAAACTCAACTTTACCTTGCTAGGTCTTGTGATGTTGGCTTTGGACCTTCCTCACTACTGGTATAACTCTTTATTTTAGTTTTAAACAACATATTTCCTTTACAATTTGACAGACTTCAGTAATATCTCTTTATATTCATTTTTCTTTAAAGAAGGGAATGTCCTGATCATTCATGTTTCTATCCAACAACTTCAGTTTTTCTTCTAGGACTAAGTAACTCACTTCTACTAGGCTAGTAGGCATGACCTAAAAAAATCTCCATTTAATAAGAAAAACCCAGGGCTGGGGAGATAGCTCCATGGCACAAGTGCCTGCCTGGCAAGTGCAAGGTTGTAAATTCGAATCCCAATCCTGACCCTCAAAAAGAGACAGAGAGAGAGAGAGAGAGAGAGAGAGAGAGAGAGAGAGAGAGAGAGACCCTCTAATTATTGATGTAAAATAATTAACTGTTGGCATTTGAACAGTGCTTTCTCTATGGCCCACCAGCTTCATTATAAGCGTGAAGCTCCAAGGCCCTTATTGCCTTTTAAGCTCCAGAGTGTGAAATATTTCTTCTGACCTCCTGGGGTCTTGCTAGGCACAAAGTAAACACCAACTAGCACTAGAGAGGAGGACAGGTGAGTAAGGGATAGACATCACCACAGTCACTATGACCCTATGTCTTAGTTACTTTTTACTCGTTGCTGGGACAAATACCTGACACTCAAAATGAAGGAAGGAAAGGTTTATTTAGCTCACAGTTTATGGAGGTTTCAGTCCACATTCAGCTGGCCCAAGGCTGAGTGCAACAGGGCAGAGAGCATCCAGTTCATGGCCGTGGAACAGCAACAAAATGGTGGCAGAGGCAGCCAATCAATCAGAGCAGCAGAGCAGCAGCAACAGCTCAAGTCTGTCTCTCTGTCTGTCTTTATATTACATTCAGGCTCTCCAACTCAGCCTCTGCCTTGGGCTACACCCATAATCCCAGAAGTACTTAGACCCATAATCCCATCAGTACTAAAACCCATAATCCCAGGGATCATGGATCAAGTCTCAAATTCTAGAAGTTCCTGCCCACTGATTCATGAGGCTCTAGGAAGACAACTAGACATAAACCGTAACACCCTAACACCTTCTTCAGGATTTTTTAAAAAGTTGATCCAGTTGCTATTTCTAAAGAAATATCTAAAGGCTGGGCATGATGGTGTACACTGCTGATCCCAGCACTCAGGCCAACATAGGAGGATCTCAAGTTCAAGGTCAGCCTGGGCTAAACAGCGAGACTGTGTCTTAAAAGCAAATCAAATAGCTGTGCAGCTGAACAAGAAATGATGCTTAGAAAATGTGCAGAAAGGACTTCAGCCAAGAAGAAGTGAGGTGAGAGAATCATGTGCTTCCTAGCACTCCAGCGGGTTCAAAGTCTAGAGAGCTGAGCAGTTCCCACCGTGAGCTCAGACTAAAACCACAGCGCATGAGGAATCAGCAGCTGGTGGCACAGCACTGCCCCTCAACCCGACAGAGGCCAGTCCCGAGAGATAAGCTGGGCGGTGTGGCAGCCCTTACCTGTGGGTGCAAGCAAGTCTCACGAAACCTCACCTTCTGGACTGGAATAATGCTGTGGGCAAAGGCTTAGGATCCTACATTTGAGCTGTTTGGTGATCAACAATCTCCACAGCAA
Organism: Myocastor coypus; assembly: GCA_004027025.1. NCBI lineage: Eukaryota > Metazoa > Chordata > Mammalia > Rodentia > Myocastoridae > Myocastor > Myocastor coypus. Next base: position 24,585 of record PVJA010029049.1, on the reverse strand, counting down.
ACAATGTGACTCTCTACAGGGTACAGACAGGCTCCAGGTGATGCAGACCTCTGATGAGTGTGCTGAAGTCCATGCTGATTGTGAGGCTATGAGTCTGGCTCAGGCAATGCTGGTCCAAATGTTGCCACAGAGGTACTTCTAACATCTGAAACTTTGCAGATTACCTTCCACATCCAACTAGCTGAATGACTTGAGATTGAAGACTGAAGATTCCTGAACATGTACGTTGCGTTGTCCTTCTAACCCAGCGATTCTCAACCTGCGGATCGCGACCTCGGCCGGGGCCGAACAACCAAAACACGGGGGTCGCCTAAAGCCATCGGAAAATGTTATTTATTTGGAATTACAGTTTTGAAGTAGCCACCAAAATTATTTTTCGGTTTGGGGGTCACCACAACATGAGGAACTGTATTGCGGGGTCACAGCATTAGAAAGGTTGAGAACCACTATTCTAACCCATAAGCCAACCTGCATGCTTTCCAGCCTGCCCAGTAGATCTGACCTAAGTCTGCAGTATTAACCTTCACATGGGTCCCAGGTCTGCGGGGCCCTACCATCTTCTGAACCAGTTCTTTAAAATCCCACCTGCCCACTGTAAAATTTCCTGTTTCTCTAGAGGACAACTCATCACTGGATAACTATTCAGTCCTAGAAGCAGCGTCTTCATCCGGGATGCAGGTGCAGCAGGTGTAGTTCTCAGACCCATCAGCTCTCATCAAACACTTCTAAAAAGAGCCATGCTGCTGAGGGTGGGCTCTGAACAGTATTTTTTCATTCCACTTTGGATTCAAAGACTTTTTAATGGTTTTCGTTTGCACATTTGTAAAAATTCTATTCACTGGGTCATATAAGGTCACTCTCACATAGGGATCACTAGATCCCAAGATAGCTTTCTTGGCAAGGCCTATTTCAGCTCTGACTTTCACCCTCACAATTCATGAATTTTCCTTGTCCTGGGGAAGCCTGAGCACGGCCTCTGAGCTGGGGTCCGTATCTGCAGTATGGAGCCAGGGAGGGGTCAACGGTGTGAGGAGGAAACAGAGGAGGAGAAAGAAGATGGTAAGTGGGGAAAGGAGGAGGAAAAGGAGGATGAAGCAGAGGAATCCTGGCTGCCTCCACCCATCCTGGGTGTGGCGCCCCCTAAGCGGTGCCAATGGGTTCTTAAAATTTTTGTTTGTTTGGTTTTTTGGGGTCTCCCTACTGGTTCTCCTGCTCTGCTTCCTGAACTCTGGGATTATAGGGATGCTCCACCATGCCCTGTTACAACTGGCTTTTATAGAAGACACATTCTCAGCATAAACAATTAACCCATTGTCTGAATTACTTCCGTGTCACCGAGACACAATATCTGACAATCATAACCTAAAGGAGGAGGGGTTTGTTTTGGCTTAGTATTCTGTCCTTAGTGGGCTAGCTCCAAGGCAGGAAGGAAATACATGATGGAAAGGCCTGGTGGAGGGAAGTTGCTCCATCATGGCAGCCAGGAAACAGGAGAGAGAAGAACCCGAAGGGAGAGCTGCCCTTCCACGTCTCATCCATCCCTAGTGAGCCATCTCCACCAGCAAGGCTCCACCACCAAACAGCAAGTCAGCAATTGCCACAGTCCAATTCTCTTCCGAAAGCTACTCCCATGAGACTCTTGGAGGACATCTAGATATACATCCTAATGCCCATTAATCCAATTAACTATTAATCAATTAATCACATGAATTATAAATCCTGGTCTTAACTGGGATTAAATTTCAACATGAAATTCAGAAGGGGCCAATGAAATTCAAACCCTACTAACTGAGAATCCAAAATCAAGATGCAGGAGATTTTGCATTTAGAGAGATGTTCTTTCTGACATGCAGATGGTCACCTCACTACATTTGCACATTATGGTGGGAGGAAAAGAGACACTCTGTTCTCTTCATCTTATAAATACCCAGTCAAACCACAGGGGCCCTACACAACACCTCATCTAAACCGAATGACCTCCCAGTGGCCCCATGTCCACATATGTCCCATTGGGAGGCTGAGAGCTTCCACATATGAATTTAGGGGGAGAAGGGAATATAGACACAGAGTCTGTAATGGTATTCAACTCTGCTTTGACAGAATTCATGCTCAGTAGGGGAAGATGGAGAAAGTGGAAGGGAAAGAAAACAAAAAGAATCAAGATGCAATATGCATATGTACCAGTTCCCCATGATGAGTGTATTAATATTTATTGTAAACATATACTAATAAAAAAAGGAGCAGAAGAAAAAACTTAGTTACACAGAAGGAATAAGTGCAAGGAATCCACTATGCAGCATGGGAACTTCTGGTTGTAAAATGTGTTATGTAATTAAAAATTATTAAGAGCAGATTTTTTCTTTTCTTTCTTTCTTTCTTTCTTTTTTTTCTGAGATAGGGTCTCACTACGCAGTTTGGGCTGGCCTTATGCTCACTTTTGTAGCCCGTAGACTGGTCACAAACTCACAGAGATCCTCCTGGTTCAACCTCCCAAGTGCTGGGATTACAGATGTATGTCACCATGCCCGATTCCTACTAAGAGTAAATTTTAAGAGTGTTGCCTCCAAAACATTATATGAAGAAATATATATGTTAAAAGACTCAACTTAGCCATCCCCCAGTGTAGATGTACATCAAAGCATTCCGTACATCTAAACAAGTAACTTTCATTTATCAATAAAAGACAGATCAGTTAAAGTTTTTATTAAGGGATTAAAAAAGCAAAAAGGAAAATTAATGAAATATGAAAAGGTCAAATGCACTATAATTTCTATGTGAATTATTCTGACATTGAGCTGTAAGAAAAGATAATATTCAAAGAAAAGTAACAAAGTTCTATAAATTGTTTGTTAATCCAATTAATGCAATACAGTGATTCATAAATATTGTCAAAAAGCCTTATCTGACATTAAGTACCAATCTTTGAGGCCACTGTGACAAGAATGTCAGTCACAAATAGGTTGAGAATATCAATCAATAAAAAATACTAGATCAGACACTGCACAAAAAGGAAATACTGATACCCTGATCTTTTACAGTATACAAGCACAAGCATTTGATTGAGATTTTCCCAGATCTGACCAAATACCTCTAAATTTTGATGCATTACTATTAGCCAAGAGAAATGTTTAAACCCAATAAGGAAGTAAGTTGAACTTAAACAGCAAAGAAAATATAAAGACTTCATGTTCAATTTATTCCCTCAGATGTAATTTTTCTATGCTTTTATTTAAATCCAATAAAATAAACATCTCTGATCACAAAAGAGAGAAATCAATAAAGCAAACCTGTCAACTGCAGGCTAAAAAGTTGCCTACATGTTAGTTGGTCCCATCACGACAGTGCCTTGGGTTCACTGCTTTTCCCGCCTGCTTTGAAACAACATCATCCCAATGAATGCTACACTAGCCATCAAACCAGTTCCCACTGTTATTTTTTCAATCGCATCTTGGACCTGCAACAGAAGAGCAGAAAGACCACAGTCAAGAACCTGGCAGGGGTGTATGTGCATGTGCGCAAGCAGCCTGCTGCTTGGGAAAGAGCCACGTGGCCCTGCCCTCTTCACCAGCATCACAGAAGGAAGAAACAGGCAGGCAGGCACAGTCCCAAGAGGTGGGGTCACTCAGAAAGGGGAGAGGTATCTGGTGGGGAAAGAATGAACGGGTGAACAGGCTGAAAGTATGAAATATAAGAGATTCAAAGTTGGAAAACGACATTACTCCTTATAGGTATTTACTATGATTTGTCTAGTTGTCCCCTCAAAGCCTCATGCAGTCATGGGCAGGCTTTTAGAGTTTGGGATTAATTCATGATCCAATGCTAGAATTATGGGAGGGTGCTATGCCCACCCTGGGGTGGATAGCCTGGATACAATATAAGGAAAAGAGGGGCTTGCTAGCTGTCCCGGCCTCTGCTCCTCCCTTGTTCCTTCTGCCACAATGAACTGCAGCCCTCTGCCATGAGCCACTCCACCTTGGAGCCAGCCAAGTATGGACTGAAACCTCCTCAAACTGTGAGCTAAATAAACCTGTTCTTCCTTAATTTTGGGTGGCAGGTATTTTGTCTCAACAACAAGAGAAAAGTAACCAAGACAGTATTTAAAATGCAATAAATGCACAGAGTAAAGGGAAGGACAGAGGGCACAGCTCTGATGTTCCAAGTGTCCTGCAGTGTTCACAAGGCACTTTCTTACACAAAAAGACAGAGCCAAATAGAGGAGGACTTTTCTATGTAGACAGACAGAAAAGAAGAACTAAGAGGCATAAAGAAAGGAAAGTTAAAGAGATACCAGCAAGAGCGGCCCCAGAAGAGCCACCAGGCAAGAAGAAACGAAATAGAAGAGAGCCGTTTCCTACAAGTACTTCCTGCTTGTTAGATTTCTAACCCCTCAGGAGCACAGCAGATAGCCAAACACTCCTGAAAACAGGGTCTCCTGGGTGGACCTTCAGCACTTCTCCCTAAAACTTTTGAAGTGTTTTCAGCTATGTCCAAGGCAACCTGCCCCATTACCTAGCATGCCACCCCTCAGTCTAGAAAAGAATCTAGCTTCTGCTGCTCAAACCTCATCCACAGAGTCACTGCTGGGCACAAAAAAGCAGTTGTCACTGGACTCCAGGAACCAAAATGCCTGGCAAGTTCTCAATCAGTAATATGGGCTTTATGTGGGGACTCTCACTGCCAGAAGGTATGCATTCCCGCTGGTTACCTTCCCCTCCCACCATAGCCCCTATTTTGTAAGCCCCTACCTTACAAAATAAGAGCCACATTCTTCCCCAACCTGAATCTAGACTGCATAGGTTAGGGGTAAACCTTCCTGGATGGAAATGGGAGGATTCAAGAATGTATCATTTCTTGGGGCCAGGGAGATAGCTCCGTGGCACAAGTGCCTGCCTAGCAAGGGCAAGGTCATGAGTTTGAACCCTGATCCCACCAAAAAAAAAAAAAAAAAAAAAGAATGTATCATTTCTCTCCTGCAGGGTGTGGCAGTGCACACCTAAAATCCCAGCACCTGGGTGGGAAGCTGAGGCAGGAGGATCATTGCAAGTTGAAAACCAGCCTGTAATATAAAGTGAGCTCAAGGCCAGCCTGAACTGCACAAGGAGACCCTGCATCTCTCCCAAACAGGGCTCCCAAAATAAATGAACAGAGGCTCCCTGCCTAGTCTAACTATAACTTGAGAATCAGGATGCTCAATTGAAATGGCTGCTATAAATGGGCATGAAAATATTTATTTTAATTGAAAAAATTGTCTAGTATGGCTGATTTTTTTTACAGTATCACTTGGCTTGGCTTGGCTCTTTAAATTACACGGATAGTGTATTTTACTCACTGAATGAGCTAAAAGTACAACTTCAAGATTATGAAGAAAATATTAGAGGGGCTGGGGAGATAGGTCTGTGGCACAAGTGCCTGCCTGACAAATATAAGGTCGTGAGTCTGAACCCCGGTCCCGTATTAATCTCAGGACCTTGTGCTTAGGCCACAGAGCTATATCCCTGGCCCACAGCATTATTATACTTATGATTTTTTAAAAGTTTGATGTCTCAAGGCTTACAAGACAACTCAGCAGACTAAGCACCTGCTTTGGCAAGCACAGGACTAGGGTTCGCTCCCCAGTCCCACATAAAGCACTAGCCCTGACCCTGGGGGTATGCTAACCCTGCGACCAAGTCCAAGTCTGGGTGTGATGGTGTACACCTGAACTCCCAGCACTGGGGAGGCTAAAAACAGGAGGATCACTGCAAGTCTGAGCTCCATAGTGAGACCCTGTATCAAATACATAAAAATGAAAAAGAATTTGATATCTCCTACAACTGTATGACAATGTATGTTCAAGTCTTTCTAGGACAGAATATGGAACACTGTCCCCTCAGTCAAATCTAGCCTGCAAAATGAAATAAAATTTTACTGGGACACAGCCTTGCCCATTCATTCCACCTGTGGCAAGGTAAGGAGAGACACCATTACCTTCGGTCAGAAAATCTGAGATACTTACTATCTGATCCTTTGCAGAAAAAAAAAAAAAAAATGGCCTAACATGACCTGAGTTTCCCTCTTCCTGGTTCACATCACTCCTCTAGTCCATTCATTGGGTTTCCACTTTTGCCAAGTTAGTCAGATTCAGCTCAGGTACTGCCTCTTCTTGTGCAGCCTTCCACGTCAGGCACTTTGCACCAGGATATTCCTGGGTTCAAATCCCACCTCTGCACCATAGCAGATATGGACTAGAGCAGTGGTGGCAAACCTATGGCACACATGTAACTGTGTTTTGTAGATATATTTTTCTAAACTAAAACCTCAACGTTTTTTGTTTGTTTTTGTTTTGTTTTTTGTACCAGGGATTAAACTCAGGACATTGCACTTGCCAGTTAGGTGCTTACGCCATTGAGCTATATCCCTGACCCTTCTGTTCAGGTTTAATTTTGGGGTTGGCATCTTGCAATAAATAAGTGTGTTTGGGGTTGCAGTTTGGCTCTCAGTATCTAACAGATATGCCATCACTGGCCTAGAAGCTCATTACCTGATTGAATGAGTTGGGGCAGATGACCCTGGCACACCAAGCCTCAGTTCCTGATCTATAACATGGAGATAATAAAACCTGCTCCTAGGACTATGGTGAGTCACTTTGGGGCCAGGTAACAGGCAGGGCTCAGCAACAGGAGTGACTGGCACATCGGGGTCCCACTTCTCTAGCCATAACCTGATAATAATTCTGATCAAAGCTGCATTGTCATCTTGCCTGAGTGTCTCTGTACCCTCGTCCTCACCTCAAAATGAGATGTCTTCAAGGGCAGGGATTCTCTCTCTGCTATTTTGTCTTATCTGTGTCCCTATCACACCATTCTGGTCCAATCACAGCAGGTGCTGAGCCCCTGAAGAGCTAAGCTAAGGAGATGGCCTGGTTCTTAGGAAGGCTGAGCACATACCTGATCACAGAGAGGAATTCCATAGCGCAGCTCAGTCACAAAGTGCTCGCAGTTATAGCTGGTCAGTGAATATCGTATCTTATTCCCCACCTGTTCCAGGGCCTGCTTGATGACTTTGGAGATAGGCAATGGCGTGTACCTATCATCATATTTGTTATTGACTTGGTAGTCATCAGTCCCAGCCACTTCGGACAGCAGGTCCTTCTTCACTATCGCTGTGTCAGTCAAGGCAGACATGAGGCTGGATGAACCAGCTCCCGCAACCTCGCCTGTGGAAACAGTGAGTTCAGAGCTGGCCCTGATGCAAACAGCCTTGAAATCCTTGGCACCATCAACAAGAATGAGCTATAAAAGAAACTGCCCATCCTGTCTAGTGTAACCCAAGTCCAGAGGATTTTGGAAAGGTTGCCTGGGGTCCCCAGCTCTGCTTTCCACATATCTAGCATGAAGGATGTGACTTCTGAAGAGCCACATGAGTTCATGAACTCCTTCCCTGAAGAAGTCAGCAACTGAGACAGAATGGTGCAGGGCAAGGAGAAAGCAGAAGACAGTCAAGTCCTAGTCTCAGCTTCCCCTTCTAGCTCATGCCTATGAAAAGGGTGGTGAGCTGGGCGTGGCAGCTCACACCTGTAATCTCAGCACTTGGGAGGCTGAGACAGGAGGATCAATGTGAGTTCGAGACCATCCTGGGCTACCAAAGTGAGCTCAAGGCCAGCCTGAACTGCGCATCGAGACCTTGTCTCAAAAAGACAAATAATAATAATAATAATAATAATAAAATAAAAATGGGGGGGGGAGCTCCATGGCAAAAGCGCCTGCTTGGCAAGTGCTAGGTCGTGAGTTCGAACCCTGGTCCCATTAAAAAAAAAAAAAAA
>PVJA010029049.1:0-16684 GCA_004027025.1 Myocastor coypus | reverse complement strand
AATAAGCCACCCAACCTCCCTGGGCAGCAGTAATAAGACCCAGACAACTAGAGTGGCATTTTGAAATGTAAGAAAGGAAGAGGGCAACATAGAAATCTACAACCCTAGCTGCTAGCCCCGATTCATTCTAAATACAGCTTCTGCTAGTCCCTTCTCCTGGGGCCTTGCTCTGATCATTTACAAGTTAAAGAAGCTGGGTTAGATGACAGCCGAACCTTCCCACTCTGTCAGAATTGCCTCTAATGAGGACTCTGAATTTTTGGAATTAGAGACAGTGGCCAAGTAGTGGTATCTAAAAGGAACCCAGCTTACAGATGTTGTAAACACATGGCCATCAGCCTTGATCTTCACACAGCTAGAGGATGGTAATGGTCTATTTCCTGAGGAAAGGGACACAGGGCAAGGACACATCTAGTCCTTGTGGACAACTCCAGAGATGCCCACAAAATGCCTGTCCCTTAAACCTTACATAAACTCCATAGACCCCACAACAGGCATCCTCAGGAAAAGGGTCCCCTGCCTTGCTGTGTAGGAAAAGCACACACCAGCCCTCTGTAAATTGCCTTCATAAATACTTTGGACTAATTAGAATCATGAGGTGCTTTGCTGTTTGGAATCCCAATCAGCCCCACTTGGGGACAATTTGGAGCAGTCCTTTGCAGAAACTCCCCTACCATTTCTTTCTGGGAGCAACTCTGGGTTCAGCTGGACAGAAAACTGCTATTCCTGCATAACTACATATATTTGTCAAAATTTGTAGAAATATATATAAAAGGATCGATTTTTGTTGGGAGCCACGGAAGCTGGAAAATCAGTCAAATGTATGTAAGTGGAACTAGGCCTCAGTGCCTAAAGCAAACAAGCTACCTCAGTCCTGAGCTAAGCATCCTGACTGGTTAATGTTGGCTACTCGTCACTAGGCAACCTTGGGTCAGGTGTTAGTAACTTTGCAAATCATTGTGCTGACTTGCATGAATTTTGCCCATCAGGCAGACCAGGGAACAACTAGTCTAGCTTTTGTCTTGTCTATCTTTCTCATCCCTGCCACTATGTCTCCCCAGGGAGAACCGATCCAACTGAGACCAATGGATCCCTACAAATTTTACTGTTTGTAAATTATCCTTAAGTTTAATTTTCAAAACTAAAATTAGAATCTTAATGTTTAATTGTTTGATGAATCTTATACACTGATATCTATTAATCTAAACTGATCCGATGATGAAAACATGTAATGTAACCATTGTTAAATTTTTCTGGTTTTTGAAATTCTGTACTATATGTAAATAAATAAATAAATAAAATTTTAATTAAGAAAACTAAAATTAGATTTGTATATGTATATGTTACAAATTTTAGTGTATATTTATGTATATTATGTATGTATATGCATACAATGTGTGTATATTTACTTCTAGACTGAACACTCACAACCACAAAATCAAAATAAAACTGCCTCTGTGGGACCTCCTATAATTACATTTATTCTTGGGGCTAAAGCAGGAGAATCATAAATTTAAACCAGGCTGGACATTTTATTGAAGTCTGGTTCTGCACTTTATATAAAGTACAAGAACTTTGGCCTAATTTTAAGAAATCCATTTCACCAGGATGGTGGCACAGACCTGTGATCCCAGAGAATTGCTGTGAATTTGAGGCCAGCCTGAGTTACATAAGTGAATTTAAGGCCCCTCTGCACTACATAGTGAGAGAGCCCTGTCTCAAAACAAAACAAAATAAATCTATTCCTGATCTTGTCCCTAGTAACAGAGATGCCAAATATTATTGTAAACTAATAGACCCTGGGAAAAAGACTATTCCTTGAACAATAACAGAAAACTGGAACATCTTTGCAACAATTCTCATTACCACCTAGTGAGCTAGTGCTAATACCTCCTTGAAATCAACATACTTTGCTTGTAAGTACCAGAGCAATTCTTTCTACTTTAAGCCACAATATGATATAGTCAAGGATTTCCTCAGAACAACAACTAATATCTTAAAGGGCTAGGGAGATAGCTCAATAGAGTAAGCACTAGCCTGGGAAGCACGAGGGTTTGAGTTCAATCCACAATTCGGCAAAACAAACAAATGAAGAAAGACAAGTAAATAGTAAACAAATTACTATACAAATGATAAAACAATTATAATAACAAATATCTTAGTGGTAGGAGTTTCCAATCAAGTTCAACGATCTATTGAAATCTAGTACCTTTGGCCACTTGTCTGAACTCATACATTTTTCTCATATGACTCCGCCCCTAGAAATATCCTAGGTAGAAGCCTGGCAGGATGGCTCAGTGGTCTAAAGCACCAGCAGGTGGCTGCAGGGACCACGGTTCGATCCTGGGTGCCACATGCTGCGCCAGCCCTGCCCTCAGGGCAGGCTGAGCCGGCCATAAAAATAAATAAACAAACAAACAAAAAATGTTCTGAAACAAGAAAAAAAATAAATTAAAAAAAATTTGTCACTATTGCCTGTAATCCCAGCACTTGGGAGGCTGAGGCAGGAGGATTAGTGTGAGTTTGAGACCAGCCTGGGCTACAAAAATGAGCTCAAGGCCAGCCTGAACTGCATAGCAAGACCCTGTCTCAAAAAATAAATAAATAAATGAATGAATGAATGAATGAATGAATGAATGAATGAATGAAATATCCTAGGTAGAGACCTGCCTTTTAAAGTAGGGAGCTGAATAAAATCATCTTCAGGAGAAATTAACTTAAAAGTCCCAGATTTATCAATTGAAATCCTTAAAGATCTTATGAGATTATTAAGTTCCATAGCAGTACAGTTGTTATACATCTCTCCAGCATCCCTGCCTGACACTCTATGGACTTTCTACAGATGTAGAAAAAATTAGAAGTACCAAATTTATTAAACTTAATATTGATTAGGCTGGAGATATATGAGTAACTCAGTGGTAGAGCATTTGATCAGCATGTACGAGGCCCTGGGTTTGGTCCCCAGTGCCTCCCACCACCCCTACCCCCCACCCCCTGCAAAAAAAAAACAGAAAAGAAAAAAGTCATATTCATCTACTAAACTGCTCCCTATTTCCTTAGTATCTTTTAAAAGGTGAGTATAGGACTAAGGAAATAACTTAGCAATCTAAGCGCCTGCCTGGAAAGTGCAAGGGCCTTGTTTTTTGTTCTTGTTTTTATGGCCAGTTCAGTCTGCCCTGGGGGTGGGGATGGCACAGCGTGTGGTACTGGGGATCAAACTGCAGTTCCCGCACTTGCCTAAGCTTGCCTAAGCAAGCGCTTTAGACTGCTGAACCCTCTTGCCAGCCCCCAAGGACCTGGGTTCGATTCCCAGTACTATATGTCATGCTGGCCCCAGAACCCTAGGTACGCAGTGCCAGCCACCAAAACTGAGCATGGTGACGCATGGCTGTAATACCAGCGCTAGGAAGGCTAAGACAGGAGGATCACTACAAGTGTATGGAGAATCTGTATCAAACATAAAATAGGGGCCCGGCGGGATGGCTCAGTGGTCTAAAGCGCCTGCTTAGGAAAGCTTGGGTGGCTGCAGGGACCGCAGTTCGATCCCCGGCACCACATGCTGTGCCAGCCCTGCCCTCAGGGCAGGCTGAGCCGGCCATAAAAATAAATAAACAAAAGTTCTGAAACAAGAAAAATAAATAAATAAATAACATAAAATAAAACTAAAGATATATAAACTTAGTGAAAGAAAAGCTCGTTCCCTACTACATTCTTTGAAAACTTCCTATCTTACCTATAAAGAAATCCCATGGATGAGGATGGCACTTTGTACAAGATCTAAGAGTCAATGTCAGTAAACATACCTGTAGAATCTAAATGCTTCAAGGTTAGGGACTTTTGCTATACTATTTTTAGTATCCTAGAAAGCCAATACTTATTTTGGTTTTATTTGAAAAAGTCAGAAGTATACATGTATAGTATTCTGAGACTCCCTCTCACTTTTCACAACTTTTACAACAGGATTTAAAACCCCTGCAATCTCCCAGACACTGCATCATGTTTCGATGTATAGATCATTTGTTTCTTTATTCTTCATCTAAAAAAGGACTCAAATTCTTTTTTTTTTTTCTTGTTTCAGAACTTTTGTTTGTTTGTTTGTTTATTTATTTTTATGGCCGGCTCAGCCTGCCCTGAGGGCAGGGTTGGTGCAGCATGTGGTGTGGGGGATTGAACCGTGGTCCCTGCAGCCGCCTAAGCTTTCCTAAGCAGGCGCTTTAGACCACTGAGCCATCCTGCTGGGCCCCAAGGACTCAAATTCTTAATATACCCATGCTAACAATTCATTTCTAAGGCTGTCAATATATGGTCCAATTTCCATAGGACACATTTCGTTATATGGATCATGATTTATCTGCTAAACAAATAGGTACATCTCCTGAAATAAAATAATAAGATAACTGTCTTGGTTACCTTTCTTGGGACTGAGACAATATACTCAACACTCAAAATTAAAAGAGGAATGGTTAAAAAAAAAATTAACTACGATTAAAAGAGGGGTGGTGTATGTGACTCACAATTTATAGAGATTTTAGTCTGCTGCTTCAAGGCAGATGGCATGGTAAAGAGGCATCACAAGAAAAGAAACAGCTCATAGGCAGGCAAAGGCCTGCAAAGCAGTAAAGTGGAAAGCAGCAAGCTACAAACAACAAGCAACAACCCTCTTTCTGTCCCTTTTGTCTTATCTAGAGTACCTACCATTTGGCCGGGTAACATTCACACCCAGGATGGGGGAGACTTAATCCAAGCACCATACCAGGATTCAATACCAGCGTCACGTCCTTAATCCCAGGTTCACACACCCTAGTCCTAGGCACCTCCGAAAAGCCCCACCTAGGACCACTTGAGGTTTTGGAAATAAAATTATCTTAAACTTGTAACTAAAGACAATATAGAGCAGTGGTTCTCAACCTTTCTAATGCCGTGACCCCACAATACAGTTCCTCATATTGTGGTGACCCCAAACCAAAAAATAATTTTGGTGGCTACTTCAAAACTGTAACTCCAAATAAATAACATTTTCCAATGGCTTTAGGCAACCCCTGTGTTTGGTCATTCGACCTCCCCCCAGGTCACTACCCACAGGTTGAGAACTGCTGATATAGAGAATCCTCTGAACTGACAGAATATTACAAAGCTTAGGTCCAAAATTTTTCTTTACTGTTCTCTCCATTCCATGAGCTAACTGAAAAAAAGTATTACAGAATCTCTTCCTTAGGAAGCAAAACATGAAGAGACATTTACTGGACTTCAACCAGCTTCCCAAAATTCTCCTGCACCAGCATTCCTCAACTATTCCAACTGGTTTACATCGTTGTCTATTAATAGAGCAACTAGGCCTTAGGAGCCTTCACACATAAACATGGGGTGCAGGGAAGCAACTGGAACTGATAGCCAGAGCATATCCAAATTGCTTAAAGGCAGTAGCCAAAGCTGCTGAAGTTGTAGAATCGTCTTTAGAACTTGTTTAAAGAAGTGACTTACATATACAGATTCCTCATGCTGCAAAAACACTAAATACCCAGCATACACTGCTTTTCTCAGCCTGCAAACTAACACTGTGAGTCTGCATCTGTCTCTTCAAGCCTTTGTATTCCCTGCTATAATTCCTTAAACTCTGTTACCCTCCTATCTTTACCCAACAAAGGAGAAACCAAATTTGACCCCAGCATTGTTTATAGGAAGCCCCAATGGCCAATCTGGAATTACTACTCCATTCTGATGGGTCTTATATCGAAATTCCAGGCCAGTCAGATAGCTAAGCAGATGGAAGTGCCTGCTTAGGCAGATGCAGCTGCAGGGCTTTGATCCCCATCATGCTCTGCTGGCCCCAACCCCAGGGCCTGACTGAGACAGCGATTGAGACTAGACGTGGTGGTATGTGCCTGTCATCCCTGTCATTGGGAGGCAGAAAACAGGAGGATCACTGCAAGTCTAATCTACATAGTGAGACACTAGAGACTCTGTACTAAAACACAAAAGAAAAAAAATATTCTAAGGAAAAATATCAAGTTGGGTATACTGTTATAATCCAATGTGAATTATAAGACAGAGTTCTTCCTCAACTTATAATTTGATCCAACGTGTAAAATTATTTGCCCTAACTCTACTCTGCTGATGTCTTTCAAGTAGTCAATGATCTTGGTATACTATGAAAAAAGAGGGATGCTTAACATCATAGCGGACCCATACCTTAAGTCCTAATCACTTCTCTGGATTATTGTTACTCTTAAAAGAATATATCATAAAAAGTAATGCTTCTTTAAAAAAAAAAAAAAGCAATGTTTTTATTCACAAAATAGACCAGAAATATTAAGGAACTGTCACAGCTGATTTCTATGTGAAGGCTGCCAGCCAGGAAATCAGCCTAGTTAATAAACTATGTATCATTCATGAAATCCATCCAAATACATAAACAGTTATAACAAAACTGAAAAAGAAAAAAAGAGAGAATAGCCAGGCATGCTAATGCACACCTATAATCCCAGAACATGGGAGATTGAGGAAAGAAAGCTGTCATGAATTTGAGGCAGACATGAGCTACAAAATGAGATTCAGTCTCAAAAAATGAGGAAAGAAGGAAGGAACGAAGGAAGGAAGTCACTCTTCTTTTTTTTTTTTTTTTTTTTGCGGGACCAGGGTTCAAACTCATGACCTTGCACTTGCCAGGCAGGCACTTGTGCCACGGAGCTATCTCCCCAGTCCCTTAAAGTCGCTCTTCTAAACATTCCATTCTCTCACTCATTATAGAATTGATAAAATGATTCAGATCATGTGGCAAAATATTTGTGAAGAAACTTCAAAAACAGCCAAACATGTCTATATGGAATGCTTACCTCATCAAATCCACAGCTCTTAAAAATTACTAAAGTGGCCCCAGAACATTTTCCTCCGAACATCAGGACCATTCAGATACTTAAAGATGGTCTTCATCCAACTATTAGCTCTATAAATATCTGTCATAGTCACTTTCTACTTGTTAGGATACAGTACCCAACACCCACAACTTATTGTGTGGCTGGCTCCATGTCAGGGTGGCATGGCACAGGGCTATGGCAGAGGAAAGCTGCTCATAGCATGGTATCCAGAAAGCAGAGAGACCAAGGAAAGAAGCAGAAAGATATAGCCTTACAGGACACACCTACAATGACCCCTTTTCTGACCAGAGCCCCTCTCTTAACAGCAAGTCAACTATAAGCCCCTATAATCTAATCACCGTCCAAAAGCCTCATGTATAGGCTCATGAGTTCTTGGAAACAGCAGTTCTAGCTGGGAATGTGCAGATGACAACATGACAAAATTAATCCTGTAAGTCCTGGTTAGTGGGTAATGGGAAACTCCTCAATACTGGATGATTCATTTTGTGTGGTAACAAGTTATACACAGCTTTCTCATCCAATGGTCCAGATACTGCATGATGGGGTATCTCTTGTTATAAATAATAACATTTGACTTTCTAAATGCCCAAATTCTTAAGTTGGATTTTTTTGAGTACTTTGTCCATTAACACTTCTCCAACTCTCTGTTTCTCTGTCTCTGTCTCTGTCTCTGTCTGTCTGTTTGTCTCTGTCTCTGTCTCTCTCTCTCTCTCTCTCTCTCTCTCTCTCTCTCTCTCTCTCTCTCACCCTCCCTCCCTCCTACCTCAGCCTCTCAAGTTCTGGGATTACAGGAGTGCATCACCAAGCTCTGCTATTTCTCCAACCCTTAAAAAAAGTTCATGATACTTTGAATTCTCTTCAAGAAATATAATCTGAAACTGGATATAGTATAATCCCAGCACTCTGGGAGATCAAGACAAAAGAATCAAAAGTTTGAGTCCCACCTGGGCAATTTAACAAAAATTTAGCTCAAAAAAATACTAATACTATTGCAGGCAGCTGAGTTACATAGAAATATTATAGGCAGTCAGACAGGGCTAGGCCCTTGAAGGAGATAATACAAAAGGCAAGATACCCAGCAACTATGGGAGGGACGGAGGCTCCCACTGTGGGCCAGACCTAAAGACCAAAGATGGAACAAATGCTGACCTCCTTAAAGACTGACATCCAAGACTGATCATCACCCTGAGGGAGCCAAAAGAATCATTAATCCTACTACTACCAGGTGGTTACCTGATAAAGTTCTGTTCTGCATTCACTCCTGTTTGCTATGTGACTCACTTACCCACTTGGTCCTGGACTTAACCAATTTTACCTGAGCGATGGTGCTTGTACCCTCATTGATTGACCATAGTTTTGTCCCACCTAAGCGAGTTTCCATGGTTTTCACTTTAGACCCACCTCACTGCATGGTTTTCCTCTATAAAAGTCCCAGGAAGAGACAGCTTCCGGAGGACACCCACTCAGGACTCCCCTCCTGTCCCTCTCTCAGACAGGAATTTTCTTTCCTTCCATAAATATGTTCTGCTCATTACCTCCGTTTGTTCCTAAAATTCATTCTTCAGTTTTAGAGAACACAAACTTGTCCTAGGTACTCTTCAGGTCGAGAGATCAGTTTTCCTTATATCATTTGGAGACTCCCTATTGGAGGTCATCCACCCCAGATCAGTTTTTTCTTCCTGCACAAATACTAACAATAATAATTATATTATAATAATAATAGTAATAACAAAGAGCTACAGATATCATTCAATACAAAGATCTGAGTTCAGTCCTCATTACCAAAAAAGAAAAAAGAAGAAGGGTGGAGGAGGAAGGAAGTAAAAAGGTAAACATAATCAGACATAAGCAGTTTAGTTTCAACAGAAGTGGACAATAAAAGTTCTTGATACACTAACACAGGAAGGAATCTGTGGTTTTCTTGGAGAAAAGTACTCCTTCCTGGTCAGTAAATGAGGACTTATAGTCCAGAATCTTAAAGATTTAAAGGTTATAATCCAGATATTTCATGTAATGGAAGAGACACAATCAGCCCCAGTATCACAAACAAATAAAAAGACACAGTCAGTTCATCTATTTAGGTAGTTGCCCAAATGTTGGCTCCTGGACATCCCAGCTTTGGGATATTTTTAAAAACATATTTTTATTCATTACAAGGAAAAATGTTCCTTAGATGTTGCATATTCTCAAGAGACTTGTACTCAGTCATCAGACAGTGTCTACAAGAACTAAACAGTAAAAACCACATTAGCTCCAATAGTCAGAAATTTCTGACAATTCTGAGCCTATTTTGCAATTGAGTAACGAAAAACACCTGTAACCAGGGTGATGCTTGCCCACACTGGGTAATGACCAATTTGCTGGTCTAATTGGAACACCAAAAGAGAACTGATAAACAGAAGTGACTGCCACAATTTGAAAACAAAACCCACAATCAAAACAGAAAGTATACTGATTTCCTGAAAAGGCTACCTCTGCCAAGAAACAAAGCTGCACTTGCTGAAGTCAATGGAGACCTTATTTTTCCCAGCCAGCTGGCTGTCACAATAGAAAGAAATACACTTCCTTTCCCTCACTGCATGTTTGCTATCCAACTTCTTTTAATGCCGTATAGATCCCATTATATTCAAGGGGTGCCTATCTATTCAATTTCATGAACGCCTGCTATTGTGCGCTTGAGTAGTTCCCAGTGTTTCAGCTTTAGCTTTAATATTGTGCTGCAAACCAAAAGCCTTCAGCACCAGGTGGATTTCCTCCACACTTTCAACCTGAAAGATCAGTATATTGAGCCCTGTGCTTCATGGAGTACCACTCAACCTAGTGGCTTTCACAGGCAACAAATTGGTCAAGCAATGTCCATGACTCATCCAGATGCCTGACACTGACAAAAGATTTACAAACTGCTGTACATGGCTCCAGGGTAAGTCCTAGGGGATTTAACTAGCCTTATCAGGTACAAAAGTTACATTTTTTGCTAACTAGGTCTTGCTTTATCTTGGTCTTAACCATCCAGCAGAAAAGCCTAACCAAGCAGTATAAAAGAAAAGCCATATTAATATGCTGAGCTTTAAAAGGCTCAAGTCAACCACTTTGGACATCGCCAGTTCTGTTGATAACCCACTACTATTATGGACTATTGGACTATATATACAGCTACTTTCTCTTAGTTTAATGAGAAGAAAGATTTGTACTTCGAGTGTTTGGACAAGATATCATGTCTACATCTTGTACTCTGAACAATTATTATGAAAACAACAATGTACAATGTATTAATTATTGTTTTTTAATTCAAAATATTTATTTATTTATTTTAAATTTAACAATGGTTGTATTACATATTTTCATCATTGGATCAGTTCAGATTAATAGATATAGGTATATAAGATTAATCAAACAATTAAACATTAACACTTTCAATATAATTATTGTAATTGTACTACTAATATGTTATGAGACTGTCTCTTTGTTATTTCTTTCTCTCTCATTAAAATTAATTTTTTTAAAAAGGCTGGGTGTGGCGGTGCACATCTATAACCTCAGCACTTGGGAGGCTGAGGCAGGAGGATCAGAGCAAGTTTGAGACCAGCCTGAGCTACAAAAGTGAGCTCAAGGCCAGCCTGAACTTCATAGTGGGACCCTGTCTCAAAAAGACAAAAAATAATAATAATTAATAATAATAATAGAAAGAAAAAGTCACTTGGTCAAGTCCCACAGTCAGTGAACACAAGATCTAGAATTTCAAAGTGGTTGTCTCAAGTGTGAAGATCCATACTCCTTTCACTATGCTTCATGTCCAGCTCAAATATTTGAAGGCAGGAACTGCTTCTTACTATTGTTTGTGTCTCCAAATCAATAAATACACACTATAGGGTATTAGACCTCTCGAGGAATGCTAATCAACTATAGTGGCTTGGTCTGGGCTGAACCCCACCCTAGGGCAGAATAGGAATAAATCATTTCTTCCTCCAATTGCTGATAAGGAGGACCAGCTGTCAGCAGGCCATCAGGAAAGAACTTTATGTGTTCAGTCAATATTTACTCTATGCCTATGCGGCCAAGCAGAGCGAGGGCTAGCACATAACTCTCCTCTGTTCACGCTCTCAATTTCAAGCTGTGTTTAAAAAGAAAACCCATCCTTACTTGGGGGAGCCAGATGAACCACATAGCCTTCTCCCACGTAGATGGCCCAGTGAGAGTAGGCAATGCGTTTAATCTCAATCAGGTCTCCAAGTCTTGGTTTGGACTGCAACAGATAAACCAGAGAAAGATGGGGATTAGTTTTTGCAAAAAATATTCTAGAACCTGACTTACAAGGATCCTCAAGCCACCTACAGGCTCTGACGGCTCATCAGTTTGCAGGAAGTGGAAGAGGAGTTCTTCTCACATAGGCAAGAAACCTTTCAATTGTACTAGGGTGGCTGAGCTGGAAAGGTGTACAGGGAACAGGAAGAAAATGGAGGCAGTGTCACTGAGGGACTGTGGCAAGGATGGGGGTATGGCACAGGGGCACGGTAAAGTGATGTGGAAACCTGGGCTGCGAGCACATTTCATGTGTGAGGCATGTTTCTGCCAGCAGGTGACAGTATGAGTCCCAAAGAGGCCTAAGTAGTTCGTTAAGGGCCACTTGCCATGTCTCTGGGCCTGAATGGTCTTAGGGGGTTATACAGATCCACCTTACAAAGCCCAGTGTGCCAACAATGCTCTTGACCCAACTTCTTCATTTCCCCTTTGAGTAAGAATGATCACTAGCCCCCTTAACAGATGAGAACAGAGGCTTAGAAAAGTTTGCTGAGTGGCCTGGAGAATAGAAGCACTAGAAGAAAACCTGAGTATGAATGTTTCTGTAGAGAAAGGCAGCTTTAGACAGGGAAAAGGTGGGTTTTATTAAAAATTAATGGGAGGGATGGGGAGATAGTTCGGTTGTCTAAATACCTGCCTGGAAGATCAAGGACCTGGGTTCAATGCCCAGTACTGCATGTTGTACCAACCCTGCCCATACTGGCCACAGAAAGTGAACATGGTGGTGCATGCCTGTAATTCCAGCACTGGGGAGGCTGAGACAGGAAGCTCACTATGAGTCTCAGCTACATAGTGAGACTCTGTACCAAGTAAATAAATAAACAAAAGATTTTGAAAATTAAAAAAAAATAATTGGAAATCTTTCTGGGGGCAACTTCTGCCTCTATGGGTAGTCTCTATAGTTAGAATAATTTGAAAGCTGAGAGACAGAGACAGACAGACAGGCAGACAGACAGACAGACAGACAGACAGACAGACAGAGCCCAGAGCAGTACCAGACAACACAGTTACCTTGGGAATTTATTAAAAAAAAAAAAAAAAAAAGCAAGGCAAAAGCCAGAAACCTGAAAAATCAGAGAAAGCATCACTCTCATCCACCCCTGACAAAATGCAAAGGAGATGGGGGCGGCCCCCTACACACACACATTCAATGTATAAAAGACCCACACACTTCTGCATATGTGCTTACACGCCCAGTCTCACTTAGCATCACCAGAGCTGCACCAGATAATGCCCAAGGGCCCTTTGCTTAGTTATTAACTCTCAATTGCCTTTCTGCCCACCACAAAAGGTAGCCAGAAAGACGGAAGACGGGGTACTCAGTTTAGGTTCAAAGATCACCAGAGGACACATTAGATAGTGACATCTCCCAGGGGCCGAAAGCTGGGCATAAGAAATCACTAGTCTTAAATAAAAAGTAGCTGAGGACAAAAACCTACAGATATTCACTTCTGCTACTCCCTCCTCCCCCACTGTAGCTGTCTTTCTTCCTTTTCTCCACTCTTGTCCAAATAAACCGTCTTATTTTAGATTCTGCTTCTTTATTTCATTCCTGAAACCGCGAGTTTATCATCCCAGTAGCTGACTGTTCCAACAGAGCGATCCGCATGGTGTGGCATGATGTAGCCTGGTGTATACCCCTCACCTGGAAATGATATTCACAACACTCATGCCTTTAACAATCCCAGGAAAGCCTGGGAAAGCCAAAATGTGGAGTACAGGGCAAAAATGATGGGATATGATTGGAGTTGGTGGTAAGATGATGCTCCTTTGGTCTTTGCATAGCAGCTGCACTCAACCCTTGCCACAGGAGTTCTATTTTTAGAATACACTGAGACTAGGCAGTACCAAGCCTCACCCTCAACTCCGCAAAGCCAGGTCACATGGGGCTAGCCCATCCTAGCCAGGCAGTTGAGCAACAGCTGACATGGGGGCAGGTACCAGCTTGGGGGAGATCGGAGAGAATCAGAGCAGCCTGACCAAGGCTTGGAGCAGCAAAAAGAACGGTAACCTGGGTTTGGGGTGGAACTCAGCGGTAGAGTTCTTGACTAGCATGTATGAGGTCCTGCCTTCCACTCCTAGCACCACAGCACAAAGGCAGAGAGAGAAAAAGAGACAGACAGACAGACAGACAGACAGACACACTGACAGAGAGACAGAGACACAGACAAAGACAAAGAGAAACAGAAACTGCATAGACAAAAGCACATCATATAGGCTGCTATACAAATAACAAGATCCAAGGATATTCCAGATGAACTGAATTCAGGGAACCCAGTTAAATACTACAATAAACCCCAAAGCCACAGACCAAATGCACAGAAAAACATCCGGTAGAATACACACCAAGATGTCTAAAATGCAGTTACCTATGACAGGAAGCACAGTAAAATGGCTCTTGTCCTCCATGTTAACAGTTCTGCTTTTGCTTTTGGTTTCTTAAACAAGGTGAATGTATTCAAATACCTTGTGCAATTAAAGAAACAGGTCTTTTTCTGAGCAAAAGATTATGCATCCAGTCTGCCCTGTGCCTCTTGGGTAATCTCCTCTCTGATATTAACCAAAGCATCACCCCGGCACTAGCATAGTGGGGAGAGAGGAGTTACTGCCACTTGGCAAAGTTATTTAGTAACAGCCCGGTTTGATTAAATTAAAGCTTTCAGCAAAGAGCTGGGATGCATCCAACACCTAAGAAATGTTTATTATTGAGCCTGAAGGAAAAGGGGCACAGAAAGGGACACAGAGGAAGGGAGGGAGAAGTAGAGGGACTGGTATTGCCTGGGGGGACCCTTCCTGGCAGTACCCCATGGCGCTCTGAGCCATTTTTCCTGGACCTCTCGAGCACGGCCCCCCTTACCACTCACAGAGCGCTTTGCAGCCCAGGAGGTGCCTGGGCAGTGGGTGAGGGCTGCCCCCAAGGCTGACCGTGGCTGCCCCTCTGGAGGCCCAGAGGAGCCACCATGCATGTGGGGCTGGAGGAGGACTTGGCAAAGCACAACCCACCCCAGGACAAGGTAGCTGCTCCTGGGTCTCGGGAGAAGCAAACCTAACTCAGCAGCTGAACTAAAGAAGTGCCAGCACTCTTGGCCCGGTCCCCAGCTTCTTCTCCTGCTGTGTCTGAGACAGCTGGGTCCTCAGACCTCAGCAGCTTCCCTTGTCCCCTCTGTGCCAGAGCCACAGACCAATGAGGAAAACAAACAGATCCTGTCCTAACAGAGCTGTTACTGCTTCAAAAATAAAAGTTTTCACCAGGGAGAATAGCTCAACAGCATAAGCACTTGCCTGGCAAGGGCAAGATCCTGAGTTCAGTCCCTGGTACCAGTACATAAATAAATAAATAAATAAATAAATAAATAAAAGCTTCCCAACCCTCTCTGGGAACTTACCCTGCACGACATCCTTCTACAGTGTTTGCTGTACTGACTGCTCGCTGCCTGCCCTTTTATAACCTTCAGGAGTTTCAGTTTCCCTTTAGGCACAGTGATACACTCTTGAAAGTCCAGCTGTAGTAGATGCTGAGACAGGGAAATCCCAAATTGAGTCAGCTCAAGGGGCAGCTCCAGCCCCACTACGCAGGCACCCCCGGGGCCGCACAGGACTCTGTGAGTGGTGAATGGGACAAGCTGGAAAACTTAGAGAAACACTGTTTCCAATTTAAGAAAAGAAAAATGAAAGAGCTCTGTGGTGGAGCAGGGTCTGCAGTGTATAGGTCCTTGGAAACAGTCCAACTCACTACCAAAGGAGGGGAAGATGTTTCCTTTTCCCTGTGACTGCACTCCAACACTCAAATATATGAAAATGTTCTCTTCAACCAAAGATGGGAACCATATTCAGGAGAGCAGTAAGTGTGGAAATCACCTGGAGGAGAGCAACCAGGGCTCAGCCAGTAGATCTGGCAGGGATTTGGTGAGGAGGGTTGCCAGCGCACAGGCAAAAATCCCTGAGTTTCAGGCAGAAAGGAGGAAAGGGAAGAAGTAGGCTCAGATGGGTGTGGCGGAAAGGGGAGCACTGGGGCAGAAAAGGGAGGGCAAAGCGACTCCAGAAAATAGGAGAAGCTCCAGGAAACAACTCAGAGCTCAAGGCGGGGACTGATGGTTTCTAGGACAGGCTGAAGGCTCCACCAGCTTCAGAGCCAGAATCCCTGCAAAAAGTCCGAGACACATTCCCCCAACACTCAAAACAAATAAGCCTGCTTGGCCAGAGGTATGCAAAGAATGCACCCCACAGGTCAGAAGGGCTCATTCAGTGAGTCATGGTGGTGCGTGCCTGGAAACCCAGCAGTCAGGAAACTGAAGCAGGTAGATCACCAGCCTGGGTTACAAAGTGAATTCAAGGTCTGCCTGGACTAGAAAATGAGAGCCTATCTCAGGAAAAAAGAATCACTCACTGTCTTAGTTACTCTTCTCTCGTTGCTGGGACAAAGACCCGACACTCAAAATGAAGGAAGGAAGGATTTATTTAGCTCACAGTTCATGGAGGTTTCAGTCCATATTCAGCCGGCCCAAGGCTGAGTGGAACAGAACAGAGGGAATCCAGTTCATGGCAGCAGAACAGCAACAATCACGACAGAGGCAAGAGGAGCAGAGAGCAACAGTTCTAGTCTGTCTCTCTTTTTTTAAATTATAGGCTTGCCAGGCATGGTGGCAGACACCTGTAATCCCAGCACTTGGGAGGCTGAGGCAGGAGGATCAGTGTGAGTTTGAGACCAGCCTGCACTACAAAAGTGAGCTCAAGGACAGCCTGAACTGCATAGTGAGACCCTGTCTCAAAAAGACAAAAATAAATAAATAAATAAATAAATAGCATCAAGCTCTCTGCCTTAGCCTATCTGCCTTAGGCTACACCCATAATCCCAGAAATACTTGAAACACACAATCCCAGGGATCATGAATCAAGTCTCAAACTCTAGATCAATATTAAATCACATAATCCTAGTGACTCATCAGTCAAGTCTCAATCTATAGAAGTCCCCGTCCATGACTGCGTGAGGTTTTGGAGGGACAACTAGACATAAACCATAACACTCACTCACCCTAAACCAATAGGAAGCCAAAATTTGTGTATGGAGGGGGCATTTTGGAGACAGCAAAACCCCAAGTCAGTCTCTCTCTTCCTCCCTCCTACTTACTTACAGCTGTTCCAATCTGGAAAAGGAAGAAGTAGGTAAATATGGGGAAGAATCTCAGCATTTCCACTGCATCCCGGGTACCCTGGAAGTGTGTTTGTTTCGTTTATATTTTTTCCAGTACTGGGGACTGAACCCAGAGGGCCTGGAGCTAGGTATTAAGACCTTTTTAAAATTTTGTTTTGTCGACAATTGGAGAATAAGAAGGGCTATAAGGATAGCCAATATTTTGGCCCTAGTCCTTCAAGGTCAATAAAGACCCAGGATATAAGAGAACCTGTGCTGTAATATCCTATAACTCAGAGGTGACCCAAATTTCCTGGTCAAGGAGATTATGGGACCTCAGAGGAAAGGGATGAATGAACTGCAGTGCGTCTAAGGAGAG
>PVJA010029048.1:0-27034 GCA_004027025.1 Myocastor coypus | reverse complement strand
TTTTTTTTTTTTTTTTGTCTTTTTGAGACAGGGTCTCGCTATGCAGTTGAGGCTGGTCCTGCGCTCACTTTTGTAGCCCAGGCTGGTCTCGAACTCGCACCAATCCTCCTGCCTCAGCCTCCCAAGTGCTGGGATTACAGGCGTGCGCCACCACGCCCGGCTGATTTTTGTCTTTTTGAGGCAGGGTCTCGCTATGCAGTTCAGGCTGGCCTTGAACTCACTTTTGTAGCCCAGGCTGGTCTCGAACTCACACCAATCCTCCTGCCTCAGCCTCCCTAGTGCTGAGATTACAGGCGTGCGCCACCCTGCCCGGCTACATGTTGTATTCTTGTAGCGGAGCCCCGTATCCTTCCTGCTGCCACATACTTAGTTCTTGTGTGCCCATGTGTTATGCACTGATTCCAAACCTGTTTTCCGTTTTGTTTTGTTTTTTTCAGGCTTTCCTGCCTTTTATTTTTCACTGAAGCACAGATAATACCATGAGCTGTCATTTCAACCACTTTACTGATGTTATAAGCTTTTCCTGTTCTTCCTCCTGCTACCTCCAGTCTTAATCGAGGCACCTGCCTTCTCTGCACTTGCAGACTGCAGGTGCTGTTAGGAGGAAAACCCTCTTCCTAGCAGGTTGATGCTGCTGCACAGCACTGGTCTCCAACCTCAGCTGGGCCTTCACGCTGGCCCACATCCTTTGTGCTCTTAGTATTTTCCTCACTGAGGAAACCCACTCTGCCTTTTCTCGCTTACCTTTCTTGTCCCATTTCTTTGCTCTTAGCTGCTGTGTTCAGTGCTGGTCTGATTGGACAGTGCTGAGGATGGAACTCTGGACCAAACCCAAGGTTTCACATGTGTAGGGCAGGTGCCTCCCATCGGCTCTGCTCCGGCCATCTGTGTCCTGCCTGGGTTGTGGTAGCACCTGGTACCCAACCCTCCTCCAAGCATCAGTGTTTGTTACCAGTAGGCATGGTATATGTTCTTCCCTTCCCCTTAAACTCTTCTCCTTCCTTCCTTCCTCATATAGCAACTGTTGAGATTTAGTTAGTGCTTTTTTTTTTTTTTTTTTTTTTTTTCCCAAATGTGCTCTATATTTTTCCTTTACTTAATTTTTTTTAAATAATCGTAAAAAATACCTTGCTTCTTAGGTCTATTCCCTTCATTCATCAGTAGAAACTTGTTTTTGTGATGTTATTATATACAAGTTGTGTGTCCCTAGTCTAAAATCTGAAACTTTTTAAGGACACACATGACACCATTGTGACAGGTTACACTCTAATGCAGGAATACTAAAGCTACTGTAGGGAATTACCTTTAGAATATATATATAAAGTGTAGATGAAGCATAAATGCAACATGCCTAGATTTGGCTACCTTCCTTAGTTCTCTGTCTCTGCTGAAACAGAGTACCTAAAGTTAAAGGGGAAGAGAATTTATTTAGTTTACAGGGTTCCTGGGCAGTGTGGAATGTGGCAAACAGGCATCGTAGAGGAGGAACAGTTCATGGTGGGCTGAGGTTAGCAAAGCAAACAAGCAAGGGCCCTTCGCAGCTTTTTTCTGCCTCTTTTAATATATATATGTATATATATATATATATATATATATATATATATATGCAACTGGTATTAGGGCCGTGCCAAGCCAGTAAGTGGACTGATTTAATAGTCACCCACCCTTAGTCCTGGCATACCACCACCAGTTAGTCACACACTGTGTATTCAACCACCTCTGAAAAAGCCCCACCTATGGTTGTATGAGGCTTTGAAGGGCATCTTGACACAGCCATAACACATTCCCAAGGTGCCAGTTCTGTATATGCAAATACAAAAATACCTTGGTTCACAGTGAATACTTTTGTTGGCAGACAGATTCACAAACTAAAGCATTAGACAAAATTTGCTTTCCTTCACAAACCAGAAACACAACAATGGTTGTCTTCACACAAACAGAAATGTAGTCATCTTTTCCAAAATTATAAAGGAAATTGTTTGTTATACAAAGTACCACTCTAGCCGGGCGTGGTGGCACACGCCTGTAATCCCAGCACTCGGGAGGCTGAGGCAGGAGGATTGGTGCGGGTTCGAGACCAGTCTGGGCTACAAAAGTGAGCTCAAGGCCAGCCTCAACTGCATAGCGAGACCCTGTCTCAAAAAGACAAAAAAAACCAAACAAACAAACAAAAAAAAACAAAGTACCACTCTATTTCAAAGTTTGAAAAATTCCAGACACTTCCAGTCCCAAGAATTTGGAATAAGAGATACACAACTTGTATGTGTATCCACAAAGTACATACAGAATAATTTGTGTATGATTGTTTCTGTCGTGTGTATATTGTCCTATAAGATGGAGTCAATTTCTCCAGATTAATAAGATGTATGCCTACTTCATCTTTATTACTTTCTATGTAGCAATTTGGTTTGAGAATACTTTATTGTTCTATTCAAAAACATAGTTGGTTGTGGTGGCACATGTCTATTATTCCAGCACTTTTTTTTTTTTTTTTTTTTTTTTTTTTTTTTTTTTTTTTTTTTTTTTTTTTTTTTTTTTTTTTTTTTTTTTTTTTTTTTTTTTTTTTTTTTTTTTTGTATTTTTGAGACAGGGTCTAACTGTGCAGTTCAGGCTGGCCTTGAGCTTACTTTTGTAGTCCAGGCTGGTCTCGAACTCACACTGATCCTCCTGCCTCAGCCTCCCAAGTGCTGGGATCACAGGTGTGCACCACCATGCCCAGCTCTTCCTGCATTTTAGAGGGTAAAGAGGGGTATTATTGCAAGTTTGAAGCCAGCCCAAACTACATAGCAAGATCCTGTCTCAAAGAAAAACAAAAACAAGTGTATATTGATTACATTGTGCCTGGGTATGCCTGTGATCCCAGGAACTCAGAAAGCTAGAACAGGAGGATCACAAGTTTGAGGCCAGTTTGGACAACTTGGCAAGATTGTCTCAAAATTAATAAAAAAGGATGAGGGGCTGGGGATACAGCTTAGAAGCACAGCACCTGCCTGGTAAGCACAAGGTCCTCAGTTTGATTCCCAGTACCAGAAAAGAAAAAAAAAAGAGAATGAGGGGAAATGGCTTGCTGAGAGTGCTTGCCTAGTACATAGGAAGCTCCGGGTTCTATCTCCAGTAACAAAGGGCAGATAGCTACTTTGTCCCATTTTCATTCAAACAGTACCATGATGAGTATCTCTGTGAATATGTCTGTGTGAATGTACTTTTAGAGTTCCTGAGATGTGTATATAGGAATGGAATTTGTTGGTCATAGGACTACATATATTTCCGTAAATTGAATTGGTGTTGCTAAGTTACTCCAGATTGATTCTATAATCTCTATTCTCTCCAGCTTGATTCCTTCATTTCATTTGTTTTGTGGTTCTAGGGATTGAACCCAGGGTGTTGCCCTGAGTTGTTATACCACCAGAACCTTGTCTTTTATCTTAAGAAAAGGCCTCAATAATTCACTAAATTGGGCATCAGCAGACTAAGCTCCTGCTTAAAAGCCTAGAGACCAGGGTTTGATCTGCTGACTTGAACCACCCACAGTTAGCTATTTAACAGCAGGTAATGAATAGAATTGACAAGGCAGCAAAATATGTGAATTACGGCTCTCTTATAAGATAGCTCTATTTTTGTTGTTGGTCTGTGGTTCTTCAACCCAGAGTCTCACCATGTAATTCAAATTGGCCTTTAATGGACCCTGTAGCCTAGCTGGCCTCCAACTTGTGCCGATCTTCCTGCCTCAGTTTTCCTTGTGCCAGGACTATAAGTGTGCACCACCATATCCAGTTTGAAATATTTTTTATCTCATTTGTCCTTTTGTGTATTTGTCTTTTTTTGTTTTCTATTGGCTTGCCCTCTTGTTACTTTGTATTAGCTAAATGGAAATTATACCAGGCATGGTATGCACTCCTATAATCCCAGCATTCCAGAGGCTGAGGCAGGGAGCACACTGTTAGTTCGAGGCCAGCCTCAGCTATATAGCAAGATTGTGTCTCAGAAGGGAAGTTCCCTATACTCCTTGCGTTAACCAACCTCCATGTTGTTTAGGGTTTATGTGTCACCTGGCCATTGTTTGTTTTGTTTTGTATTGTATTGTATTGTAACTTTCTTACAGCAGTTCTTTGTTCTGTCATTCTTTTAATCATCGTTTTCCCTGGCTCAGTATCCCAGAGACTAGGATCCCATTCCTCTCTGTGGCACTTAGGGGATTCAGATGAGATGCTTCTCTGCAGAAACCCTTTCCTAAATCGATCAAAGTTTACAAATTTACAGTTTTACAAATTGTGTCCTATTTTTGTTTTTTTTTAACCAGATTTTTAAATTCTTGAAGTATGGCTTCTAATGATATGGAAATGTTTAATTAAAGATAGCTTGATGGCACATGTATGAGGGATTAAACTGCTTATTTTAGCTATAGGGTTAAAGTTTCATTATCTTAATACTGAGGACAGACCTGTGAGATAGAGCTTCAGCCTCATTTTGCACGTGTGGAAGGAAGCATGTTTTGAAGAGGCCAAGACACATAGTTAAAAGTGCACAACTAAAATTTAAACTTAGTCTGATGCTAAAATCAGTGTTTTTTTGCTACGTGTGTTATTTGATGTAGTGTGCCTGGATGTATAGTCATCGGTAGTAATGTAACTTTGAATTTTTGTTTTAGAGATCCATCTATTTTGGATAGTTTAGATTTGAATGAAGATGAACGAGAGGTACTCATTAACAATATTAATAGGCGTTTGACTCCACAAGCTGTCAAAATTCGAGCAGGTAAATGACTTTTTAAATGATCTTCAGAATATTTTCATACACTACAAAAACTGTTAATAATGAGACTTGCTAAAGCATATGTCGCTGCATCAATAACTTTTTCTAAGTTACAAAAATGTAGTGCAAATTAGTACCTTTACACATACACACTCAGTTGTTTATGCATCAAGACAAACTCGTAAAAGAGTTACTGGACCAGAAACTGCAGGTTTGAATAGTTCTGGACAAAGTGTTGAATTTCTTTTGTCTTTTTAGTTTGATTATTAGGTGTCTTGCTACCCATGAGAAGATAGACATACTGCCTAGTGTTTTTAAATTGAAAATTAATAGCTAATAAAAGCTTTTATAAGGAGTATTTCAATGCTTGTATATCTGCCACTTCTCACACTCTTGGCATCGGCCCTTGAACCCTTACTATCTTAGACATTGAAGTGGCTTGTTATGGCTATGAAGGCATCGACGCTGTGAAAGAAGCCCTGAGAGCAGGTTTGAACTGTTCAACAGAGACCATGCCCATCAAGGTACGCTGGCAGTTTCCTCACCCCGCTGGAAACAAAACCCCTCAACAAATCAGATATTTGTTTTCATTTTCTTTCTTTCCGTGTGTGTGGGTGTCTTTGAGACATGGTCCCACTATGCCAGTGGTTCTCAACCTTTCTAATGCCGTGACCCCGCAATACAGTTCCTCATGTTGTGGTGACCCCAAACCAAAAAATAATTTTGGTGGCTACTTCAAAACTGTAATTTTGCTGCAGTTATGATTCGGAATGTAAATACCTGATATACATTATGTATTCGGTCAAGCCCTGCTGGGGTCAAGACCCACACGTTGAGAACCACTGCACTATGCAGTTCAGACTGGCCATGAGCTCATTTTTGTAGCCTAGGCTGGTCTCAAACTCACATCGATCCACCATGCCCGGCTCTTTGAGACAGTGTCTTATTATGTATCCAAGGCTGATCTTTTAACTCATAGCAGTCCTCTTACCCCAGCCTCCCTGGAACTGTGTTACAGACATGCACCACCACAGCTGACTTTTTTTTTTTTTTTTTTTTTTTTTTTTTTTTTTTTGTCTTTTTGAGACAGGGTCTGGCTATGCATTTGAGGCTGGTCCTGAGCTCACTTTTGTAGCCCAGGCTGGTCTCGAACTCGCACCGATCCTCCTGCCTCAGCCTCCCGAGTGCTGGGATTACAGGCGTGCGCCACCACGCCCGGCTCACAGCTGACTTTTTTATTTTTATTCTATCTTATTTTGGTGCTCTACACTGAAGCCAGGGTTAGTGAATAGTTACATCCCAGTTTTCTGGCTTTGTTTTGTTTTTTGATGATCTAGTTGGCTTATGCTGGTGGTGTAGCTTCATGGCAAAGCATTTTCCTACCATATACAAAACCCTAGGTTTGATGCCCATCATCACTACAGAAGAGCCGTGTTTTATAATAAAATCACTTTATTTTTTTTCCTTTGTTCTTTTTAATTGAGCAACGGTAAGCGGTATTTCTGTGGAATGTATGTTAACTATGTGCTGCTGTTGGTACTGTCATAGTAGATGGCAGCTTCTGTTGTGGATGGGCCAGGGTCCTAAAATTCCTATGGTACTTTGAAAAGGGTAAGCTGTTCTGTCAGCTACATACGTGCAATTCAGTAGCAGTAAAATAAATGCAATAGCTGCTAGCTCAGTCTCTGACAAGGATTTCTCTCAGTCTAGAGAGAGTTATCTATTTTGATGACGGCTGTAATTTAACAACCAAAGACCCAAAATTCATCATTCTTCCTCTCACTTAGCTTCTGCTGCACTACCACAGGCTAAAATTGCCAACCTATAGAACTAGGAAAAGAATTTTGAAATGTTAGGCTAATGCCCAAATCTCTAGGTATCCTAATCATTGTGTTGTCTAGGTATATTTGTTTTTTGTTTTGTTTTGTTTTTAATCTATTTTATTTTTATTTTTATTTTTTTCTTGTTTCAGAACCTTTGTTGTTTATTCACTCATTTTTATGGCCTGCTCAGCCCGCCCCAAGGGCAGGGCTGGCGCAGCATGTGGTGCCGGGGATCGAACTGCGGTCCCTGAAGCCGCCCAAGCTTTCCCAAGCAGGCGCTTTAGACCGCTGAGCCATCCCGCCAGGCCCCAAATGAAATCAACACTTTTTTTTTTTTTTTTTGTCTTTTTTGAGACAGGGGTCTTGCTATGCAGTTCAGACTGGCCTTGAGCTCACTTTTGTAGCCCAGGCTGGTCTCGAACTTGTCTAGGTATATTTGTAATCACATTTTTGCTTGCTTTCTCCCTCAGATTAATCTCATAGCTCCTCCTCGGTATGTGATGACTACCACAACCCTGGAGAGAACAGAAGGCCTTTCAGTTCTCAATCAAGCTATGGCTGTCATCAAAGAAAAAATTGAGGAAAAGAGGGGTGTTTTCAATGTTCAAATGGAGGTGAGATCAGTGCCTTCATGTTTTTACTTTGTTTCTGGTGTATGTATTTGGTGCAGGGTCTCACTACACAGCTCAGACTCAGAGTGATCTTCCTATCTCAGTCTCCCCAGTGCTAGGATTACAGGCATCGGCCACACCTGGTTTTGGTGCCAGCATGGTGTAGTGCTGGCAAGGCATGCAGTAACAGGGATTAACCTGGGTCTGACTGCAGAACTATCTCCCCAGCCCTGTTTTTGGTTTTGCTTTTTGTTTTTGTTTTTTGAGACAGGGTCTTGCTTTGCAGTTTGAGGCTGGCCTTGAACTCACTTTGTAGCCCAGGCTGGCCTCAAACTCACATCCATCCTCCTGCCTAGGCCTTCAGAATGCTGGGATTACAAGCATCTGCCACCACACCCAACTTATTTTCTTTTTAAATTAAAAAGCTTAAGTTACATAAGTGATTTATGATCTAAAATACCTGGCCACTGCCTCTTAAAACCAGCCAAGCCAAATTTAAGGTTGTATGCCTGTAATCCCAGCATTAAGAGAATTGCTAAAAAGGAAAGCATTTTTTCTTCTTCCTTCCTGTTTGTGACAGGATCTAGCTGTATAGTTCAGGCTGTTTCTGTATTCGTGAAAATCCTGCTACCTAAGCCTCCCAAGTGCTGAGATTATAGGTGTATATCACCACATCTCTCATGGTGAAATGCTTAAGAGTTAAAAGTAAAGGGTAAGCACCGGCAGGTAATCTCAGTACCCAGGAGGCTGAGACGGGAGGGTGGCAAGTTCAACCCAGGCTGGCCAAATTAAGGACTTAGGGCCCGGCAGGATGGCTCAGTGGTCTAAAGCACCTGCTTAGGAAAGCTTAGGCGGCTGCAGGGACCACAGTTTGATCCCCCCGGCACCACATGCTGTGCTAGCCCTGCCCTCAGGGTTGGCTGGGCCAGCCATAAAAATAAAAGTTCTGAAACAAGAAAAAAAAAAAAAAAAAAAAATTAAGGACTTAGATATTATCTCAATAGAGGAGGGGGCCAAGGTTATAACTCAGGCACCCCTGGGCAATCCACAGTACTGCCCTCCAATCAAAATGTAAGACTACAAACTTGTTAAGTATAGAGTAATTCTTGGGCCACACATGTTGACACACACCTGCAATGCCAGTACCTGGGAGGCTAAGGCAGAAATATCACTGCAAGTTGGGGAACAGTCTGGGCTACTGAGGTCAAGGCCACCCTGGGAAAGAATTGATTTCAAAAACAGATTAGGGGGCCCGGCAGGATGGCTCAGTGGTCTAAAGCGCCTACTTGGGAAAGCTTGGGTGGCTTCAGGCACCACTGTTCAATCCCCGGCTCCACATGCTGTGCCAGCCCTGCCCTCTGGGCGGGCTGAGCCAGCCATAAAAATGAGTGAATAAACAAACAAAGGTTGTGAAACAAGAAATAAATAAATAAATAAATAAATTTTAAAAAAAGATTAGGTTTGTAAAAGGGGCCTATGTAGGTAAATGAAGACCTATCAATACTGGAATGTTGTGCTATAGGAAGGGCATGCAGGATGGTGCTACGTCCATGTAATTCCAGCACTTGAGGCTGAGGCAGGAAAATCCCAAGCTCAAGACCAAATTGGGCTTTGTAGGAAGTTCAAGGCTGGCATAGTCTACAGGGTAAAAAGCCTTGTCTCCAAAAATATCTTCCTTTCATCAAGAACAGACCCTAATTTGCACACATACCTGTATGTCTATTCATACAGTGACTTATTATCTGAAAAATAGTTTATTTGTGGTCTTAAAAGTTTTAGCCACAACAGCCTGTAGGAACTCTAGCTGGCGGAGTGCCCCAACCTTTCCACATGATTTAGGAGCCATTGGCAGTCTGGTCATACTTTAGGGACCGATCTCCTTTTCCCATTAGGCCTGACCCTTTGATTCCTGCTTGGGTTCTCCAGCATCCAAGGTCAAATACGCAGAACACTCCCCTTTAGCTGCCACAATGGCTGTTACCACATTCTCAACTATACCCCTACCCCATTTGTCTCCTTTGCTTGAAACGTTGATGAGCAGTTTGAGAGCCAGCTTTGCAGATCGTGAGCCCCCCGGCCCCCATTTCACCTGCTATTCAACAATGGTCTTGCACATTATCTTGGCAACTTGTACATTGCTTTTTTTGGCTTTTATTGTACAGTCAGTGCTATAAATTTTGAGTTTTGTGATGATGTATTTTAGATAAGGTTGTGTTTGTACTTGTGTAAAGGAATTGAATAAAGCCAGGATTAGAATGTAGGGGGAAAAATTTTCAGCCAGAGATTATTTCATGTATCTTCAGTTTGTTTTAGCCTGAAAAGATGACAAAAATACCAATATTCCATTTTGGTGTAAAGTCTCTAGTTCCAGCTTATACTTTTTTTTTTTTTTTTTTTTTTTTCTGCGGGACTGGGGTTCGAACTCATGACCTTGCACTTGCCAGGCAGGAACCTGCGCCACAGAGCCATCTCCCCAGCCCCATATATTCCTTTTTAACATTTGAACTTAATAATTCTGCACTCTATAAAGTGAAGTCGACAGGTTGATTCCTATAAGAGTTAAAATTAGCAGGACATGGTGATACACACCTGTAATTCCATCACTCTGGGAGGCTGAGGCAGGAAGATCACCAGGAGGCCAGCCTGGGCTACATAATGAGTTCAAGACAAGCCTGAATTACATACCAACTTTGTCTCAACAAAACATAGTAATAATAAAAGTTAATCAAAAACTGGGAGTGCTGGTTCAGTGTGAAGGGTCTGAGGTTAGCACCTGCCACTATGAGGGGAAAAATTTAAAATTCTGGACAGTGATAGTATTGAAATTGGATTTGTACAGAATCCACCAGAATGTACATGCACTTCAGCAACTGGAAGTGCATGGCCAGTACCTTAAGCACTTATAGTTGTAGAGGCTAAGGGCATTTCTCTAAATCTCATGATGTCTCAACAAATTTAGTATTGCAATACTTACACAGGTTTTTCTTTTCCTGATGTATACATGTTTTGGAACACTATTGTTTAACTGTTACTGTGCCTTCACAGCCCAAAGTGGTCACTGACACAGATGAGACGGAGCTTGCGAGGCAGCTAGAGCGGCTTGAGAGAGAAAACGCCGAAGTAGATGGTGATGATGATGCGGAGGAGATGGAAGCCAAAGCTGAAGATTAACTGGGAGAGCGTCCAATTTGAGGAACATGAAGCAGTCCTGGCTGTAAACTCTAGACTTGAAAGTTTTCCAGTATTGAAAACTTCAAAGCTGAATTATTTTTTATTCCAAGTATTTAAATGTTCCAGCGTACAGAACATGATGCCCTCCCAAACGTTAGCCTTTTGTGAACACACTGAGCGTTGGGAGTGGCTTGATTTCACTAGATACAGATCTTCCAGCTGAGAACAGTCCTAAAATTGGGCTTATGCTTTCCATTTCTTAGGCCTTCAGTTTGGCACCCTTGGTAGCTAGTGCCTCCCTGAGATTTACTAGAGGCACCCAAAGCAGACAGTAACAATCTCAAATCTTTCTATATAAAATGTATTCAACCAAACATCAAATAAATTTCTGGGATATTTAACTGTAAGCTTTTTCCTTCTTGTCACCAGTTAAAAGTATTGGCAGTGCTAAGATCCCGATTCTATTACCTTTAAATATAGAAATACAAGATTAGCTGGTAAAAGGATTAATACAGCAGATCCTTTCAAAAGGAGAGGTCAGGGCCAACCACATAGCCCAGTGGACTAAAGCACCTATTCAGGCGGGCACAGCAGCCGAGTTAGCTCTTCAGCGTGCCTGCGGTCCCACGCCCTGTGCACAATGAGAGGGCAATCAAAACGGGGCGCGATCCCCGCACTTGGGAGGCTAAAACCTGGACCGTCACTACAAATCTGATCTACGGAGTAAGACCTTGTAGACTGTACTAAAATGCAAAAAGAAAAACGAGAGTATTTTAAGAATAGTGAAATTTAACCGTTGGGGAAACAGCCTTAACTGCAATTACGGCTTGGTTTATGAGACTTGGTCACACCGGGACCTTGGTGGTATTCTAAGCTGCTTGCCTTGAGTTTCTTTTTTGGCAGTAGTGGGGATCCAACTCTAGACCTCCTACTTGCCAGAAAGTTCCTTAAGCCATGAGCTAACTCCCCAGCCCCCTTACCTTGAATTTCTAATTCAAGACGGTAAGGATTTTTTTTTCTCTTAAAAAAGATGCTATTTTAAGAAAATATCTGCCAGTTTTTTTTTACACTTTTTTGTCTTCCCCTTTAAAGTTTCTGTGAAGTGCCACCTACGTGTTTGGTTCTCCTTAGAAGAGGAATCTGAACAGTTAATGATTTCTTTTAAAAGTGTGTGTGCAAAACTTTACAGGTAACACTTAGATCTATAGTGGTCAAATACAGAAAAGCATGCTAGGTGTGGTGGCACGTGCTTCGAATTCCAGCTACTCTAGAAGGCCAAGGGACTGGGGAGATAGATAGCTCAGAGTAAGTGCTTGCCTGGCAAGTGCAAGGTCCCAAGTTCAACCCCTGATGCCACAAAACAAAGCAGGGGGCGTGGGGGGCTGAGGCAGAAGGATCACAGCTATTGAGACTAGCTGAATAACTGAAACCCTGTCCAGTGGTCTGGCAATGTGGCCCAGTGATAGAGCATTGGGTTCAATCCCTAGTACTGGGTGATAGATATGGAGTTTAGAAAGTCTTGAGTTACTTTGGTGTGCTTATAGACTTACCTCTTTAAATATTTGAAATACCAGGGCCCGGCAGGATGGCTCAGTGGTCTAAAGCACCTGCTTAGGAAAGCTTAGGCAGCTGCAGGGACCGCAGTTCGATCCCTGGCACCACATGCTGCGTCAGCCCTGCCCTCGGCAGGCTGAACCGGCCATGAAAATAAATAAACAAAAGTTCTGAAACAAAACACAACAACAACAAAAAAAAAATTCTTAAAAAGAAATATTTGAAATACCAGTTGTTATCCTTAGGAATAGCTGTTAAAATGGAATAGCTGTTAAAATACAGATTAAATTTAACCTATCTTAGCACAGGACTAGACTTCTCTCATTCCAGAGGTACTACTGCTGAGGATGCTGCTTTTTGCCTCTACTAGCAGCTTAGTAAGCAGAGGGCAGATCACAGCAAGGCCAGCCTGGGCAGCAGAGTGAGAAAAGGCACTGGACAGTGAGTGCAGTGGAGAGATCGAAGGTAGCTCAGGACCTTTCTGAGGGTTCCATCCTTTAGTGCAGCAGCCCGTGACTTTAATCCAGTGCCCTAGCTGGAGGTGGCTGATCTCGGAGCCATGGAAACTGGCACATAATTGGCACTTTTGTCTACAGTATCAAAAACTAGGTGTGTAGCCAGGGATGGTGGTGCACGCCTGTAATCCTAGCACTTGGGAGGTGAGGCAGGAGGATTGGTGAGTTCAAGACCAGACTGGGCTACAAAAGTGAGCTCAAGGCCAGCCTGAACTGCATAGCAAGACCCTGCCTCAAAAAGTAGGTAAGACAGCATCAAGATGTTTCCAGAATATAACTGGTGCCCCTTTGCTGTATCCAGGGGAATTGAATTTCATTTACTAGAATATTTAGACTTCAAAAGCCATAACTTGAAATGTACCGATGGCCTCCATGGAGATTTTACCCCACACAGGCCTTTTCCTCAGTGTCCCAGAGCTGTGGGTTTAAAGCCCCACGGGAGGAAGAGCAGCCTCCCTGACAGCATGAGGCACGGACCCATGAGTGCCCAGTGAGCGGACACCCCCTGGCCTGAAATAGGAGCAGGTATGTGGAGACCCATTCCTAGCTCTGACCTGCTCAGGACTGGCATAGCTAAAATTTTAGTTCTCTTACCAAAGCTTTTTCATTTAAAAGGGTGACAGTTTCACATTTCCCCCATCTGCCTTTGCTTTCAGTCAAGTGGCTATCAACTCATACAATATTAGTAATTGTTTGGCCCATGCATAAATTAGTTCAAAATATTAAGTTAAAATATGAAGATTTATATTGGTTTTATAACAAGTCAGTACTTACATGTTTAGGCAGTAAAAGCAACATAGACCCAGCTGCTGCACCTGTCAGGACCAGCTGCTGGGAACTTATCAGCCAACACCAAGAAGTTAAACAGGTAGGCATTTTTTTTTTTTTTTTTTTTTTTTTTTTCCTTCAATCCTGGCACCTTGCCAGCTTGCCTGATTTTGCCTCAAGCTGATGATCATCTATTTTCCAACACCTGGAAATCTTGACCTCAATACAAAGATACTTTGGAGGTGAGAAGCCATCAAACCAAATACATTTAAATTCAGGTAAGCAGCTGTCAATATTCAAAAGGCAGTAAAAGTAATTACAGGGACATTAAGCCTTGGTGAACCGCCAAAGGGAAAACAATGTTGTAAAAGGTAATCTCCCAAGAATGAAAGGAACAAGAAAAAAACTTAAGAATTCCTGATAATTGAGGTCAATAATCCTCTTCAAGAGAAAATTCAAGCAGCACAGTGGCACACACCTGAATCCCAGCACTCAAGAGGCCAGAGGGCCGGGCGTGGTGGCGCACGCCACTCGGGAGGCTGAGGCAGGAGGATCAGTGTGAGTTCGAGACCAACCTGGGCTACAAAAGTGAGCTCAAGGCCAGCCTGAACTGCATAGCGAGACCCTGTCTTAAAAAGACAACAACAACAAAAAAAAAAGAGGCAGGAGGGTCACAGGTTCCAGGCCAGCCTGGGCTACTTAGCAAGAAGTTGCAGAAAAAAGAGAGGCCAACCTATGAGTGCATTTTCCTTAAGCACTTTGGAAATACCCATCCTCTTACCTGTTACATATTTTATTAAAAAGCCCAAGAGTTTGTTCTTGGCAAGAATCCTGGCATTATCATGTGCCAGATCATGTGTATAATCTTGAAAGTAATAAAAACTTCTCTCAAAATTACCTTGTGACAGACTTGTCACTACTTTGACCTCCCAACTAGGATATTTCGGGGTGCCTTTCTCCACGTATAAAACTGAAACTTTGTGTCTTGATTTAACTTGTCCTTTACATCTTGGTGTCCTTTAGAGAGCCTTCTGCTGTGTCTTTTTAAATGTTTTTCATAGAAAAAAACTTACTTATTTGTGTGTGGTTAAGTTCTACAAGTAAATCGGTGACTTCTTTCCAGGCTGGCTTTCCAAAGCTGTTAACTGAAGTTTTGTCTACATTCCTACTTAGAAGTGTCTTAGTGACAAACAGATGATATGAAACACCTCCATAATTAACTTTAATAATACTTGGCCTGTACGGGTAGGAAACCTTTGAAAACAATAAAAAATAAATGTCAAATCCTGTTAATTCCAAAGGAAGAGGTAAGGGTTACTGACGTTTCCGGGAAGCGCATTCAGGTGTTTCATTTCAGTAGGACAGCCAGCGCTAGTGTTCCAGCAGAGGCCTTTGGCTCTGGTGCCCACGGACACAACTGGCTGTGCCAGTGGTCAGCAGGACCCTGGCACCTAATGGCTAGCCTGGCACCACTGCTCCATCACCCGAGGAACTACCTAGCAGTCTTATCCAAAGCAGTGCAAAATGTACAATGTTAAGTCCCTTTTTTTTGTGGCTGGGAATTCAGGCAGTCTACCACTTGGTGACATCCTTGGCCCAAGTCTTAACATGCCCATTCTCCAGGAAAACCTCTGCCAGCCCACAGAGGGGCCTGTTCCTTGTCATGTTAGCTTTTTGATAGCTTCAATCCACTCAGTTCGTTCAGCCTTGCTGCTGGCCTGGATATAATAGTGTATGTCATCCTTTGTAATCACTTTGAAGAGATTTCCTTGGACATTCCCTTTAACGCCTAGGCAGAAAGAGGAAAAATCAGTAACTGAACATCCCATCTGCGTTCAGCCTGAAGCAGCTGGTCAACTGAGACATGGGCAAAAAACTCGTGCAGTAACGTACTTCTTACACAAAGTGTGTGGCAGGATCCTGCCAGGGCACACATTCCTCTCCCACTCCCTTCCCTCTCCTTGACATGCCCGCTTACCCAGACAGCCCTTTAGCCAGCCCTCTTGCCTCCCTGTGCTAGGCACAGATCTGGCTTCATAACCCGTCCAAGAGTCCAATGTGTTCATGTTAAAAGCAGATACAGGATTTAGTCTTTGACTTTAGGCTTCATTTTCCACATCCTCAAGATAAAGTTATTACCCTCCTACCATGGCTTGCTACTGTGGAGTAGAACAGGTAAGAAACTGTTAGAAACTGTCAGCCTGAGCTACTGTTAGGTGGAAGCTCGTGAAGTCAGCACAGACTGTGCATTCATATAGGCTGTTTACTTGAATTCTCATATAAAGAACATGCCCAACTACCCTTTTTGTTTTTGAAATAGGCTTCAAAACTTACACCACAGCCAGGTGTGGTGGCACACATATGTACTGCCTATACTCCCAGCATGCTGTGAGGCCAAAGTGGAAGAGTCACAGTCTTGGGCCCAGCTGGGCAACTTGAGATCATCTTTCACAAAGGGCTGGGAAGGCCCAACGTGGCAGCACATGTGGGAGGCTGAGGCAGGAATATTGCTATGAGTTCAAGCCTGGACTACATAGTAAGTTCAAGACCCATCTGAGCTACACAGCAAGACACTGAAAAAATGACAAAAAAGTGTAGGGTACAGCTCTACGCAAAGGCACTGGGTCCAATCCCCAGTGCCTCCAAAACCCACATCATTTGCTGTCACACTGAGTAAAGCCCCTGGCCGGTCCCAGAGCGAAGGCCTTCCCTGGCAGCATGACTGAGGACAGAAGGGAGGCCCCTGACCTGACCAGGGCAGGGATTGTGCCTTACCTGTGGGAACTCCGTTATCCTCCAGAGCAGACACGAGTGACCCTCGAAGAGAAAACCCACCCACTGGCCTGTTCTCCTCCTGCAGAGAAGACAGGATGTCGTGAATGCCCAAAAGGGAGGCCACACCTCAACTGGGCTGGGGCTGGGGTGGGGACGGACGTGGGGCGTCTGCGCAGATGAAGGTCATGGTTGTGCCCCCAGCACTACATGAATAAAGATGAGGCTGACCCCGCAGTCGCACGGCCAAACTACATGCAAGCAAGTTCGGGCCTCTACCTCACAGGCGAGAGCGACAATGCCGCCAACACTGCTGAGGCTGTGTCTGATGCAACTGAGCATCGGCTGATTTTTATTCCTGGACACCTCTCCGACACAGCCTGCAGTCCAGTATGCTCAGGCGGCGCACACTGGCTTCCCCAGTCCTTGTGACTCACTTGTGTGAGTCAGAAGAACCATGTCACCTATAGTTATTTTACTGTAAGGTATTCCTTACACCGGACATCATTAAAGATCTGGATACAGTCTTGGCATGAGACTTTGAGGGAGAGCCGAAGATATAGCTCAGTGGTCTAAGCAACGGCCTGGCAAGTGCAAGGACCCAAGTCTGACCCCCAGCACTGCATGCCATGCCAGCCCCAGAACACTGGGCATACTGTGCCAGCCGCTGAAAATGGGCATAATGGTGCTCGCCTGCAATCCCAGTGCTGAGACAGGAGGATCACTATGAGTCTGAGCTGCATAGCAAAGCACTCACTGGTAGAAGTATGACCCCCCCCCCCCAAAAAAAAAGCCATTAAACAGCAATACCAGGCATGGTAGTACAACCACCCCTGTAATCTGGAAACTCAGGAGGCTGAGGCAGGAGGGTTGCTGTGAATTGGAGGCTAACTTTGGCTTCATAGTTGAGTTTAAAGCCAGCCTGAACAATACAGTGAGATACTGTCCCAAAACAAAGCAAAAATAATAAACCTGGAGGCCAGGCGTGGTGGCATAGACCTATAATCCCAGTACTTGGGAGGCTGAGGCAGGAGGATCGGCGTGAGCTCCAGGCCAACCTGGGCTACAAAAGTGAGCTCAACTGCATAGCGAGACCCTGTCTCAAAAAGACAAAAAAAAAAAAAAAAAAGTAAAACCAGGTGTTCACTATTCAGTATCAAGGGGGGAGAACTTCAGTGGAAGAGGAAATCTGGAAGCTCAGATCCATCCCACAGGGTGGTCAGACCCAGGCAGAGGGCTGAGTTGGCCTTAAGAAGCCAGCCCTGGACATGGGGTGGACCTTTGCCCACCAAGAGAAAGGTAAGGGCCAGCTGGGAGCAAATCCAGCAAAAAAGGTCTTTTCAGGTAGGGCTAGGCTGACCAGTACCCCATGGCCAGGCCAGCTGTGTCAGGAGGCCCCAGGAGGGTGCCCCTCAGGCAGCAAGCATCGCCCATGCTCGTCCTGACCCCAGCCCTTTTCACTCTGGCCTGAGTGCAGGCCCCTGACTGAAACAAGCGAGGAAGAAGCTCCCTCTCATTACTGTGTGGACAGCACCAGGATGAGGCTGAAGAAAGCAAGTGCAGGCTGGACCTGGGTCACCTCAGCACGAGCCCTACTCACCAAAAATGCAGACAGAATAGGGGTTCCTGAATCAATTAAAAGTAAAAGAACCTAGTAACTTAGGAACAGCCTATGAGAAAAGGAAACATTCCAGAACATGGAAGAACATGATCTTGGGTTGGAAAGGGGAAAGGACACTGTGAAATGTGGGCAGGATCTGCTCCGCTGGCCCAGCGGGCCTTGGGAAGAGCAGGCACTGTTCCTCTTGGAAGAGCCAAGATGCTGTGCCCAGAAGGGGGGTGAGGGAGGCTGGGCACGCTCACTTTAGACGGGTCGTAGTAATGCAGGAAGGCCGGCTCCCTCCGCAGCACAAACCGGCGCACCTTCCAGTTCTTCCTCTTGTGCCCCTGCAGACACAAAGGGTTCCAGGCTCCCTTAGACTGTTCTCCACCCCCACCCCTGCCCGGGCCCTGCCCTGGCCCCCGCCCATGGGTGTCCTGAACGCCAGCCCCAACTGCGGGCTGTGCTCTGAAGACGACAGCCTTCTGGGGACACAGAACTGTTCCCCATGTGCTCTGCTGGCAAGCCAGTGGGAAGCAGTCCAGACCCTGCCTGCAGCAAGGGGAGCCCAGGACAGGTAGGTGCTGCCAACTGGACGCAACGGCGGGTTTTCTTCACCAGCCCTTCTTTGTAGGACAGGATGTTACGGTCCGACATGACAGCCCCAGTTCCCTCAGTAATCCCTCTTCTCCCACGTCTCCATCCCCATCTCATGAGAAACATCTTCCTCCCCACTACCTAGTATCTCCTTTATTTTGCTAAGTTTCTCCTGTGAGAGAGAAACCATGTGAGAGTTAAGCCTGTGTGTGACTTCACTGAACACTGTGGTCTCTAGTGACACAAGTTTTCTTAAGGGTCAACTTAGTTTAAAAACAGAGGTGCCTGAGCTCAAGGCCAGCCTCAACTGCATAGCGAGACCCTGTCTCAAAAAGACAAAAAAAAAAAAAAAACAGAGGGGCCTGACCAAACAAAACAGCTCAGCAGACTAAAACCCTGCTTAGGCAGAGGACAGCAGCCAGGGTTTGATCTCTGGTGCGCAGAGCCAAATGTGGTGGTGCATGACTGTAATGCCAGAGCTCGGGAGGCTGAAAACAGCAGGTTCACTACAAGTCCGAGCTACATAGTGGGACCTTGTACCAAATACATTAAAGAAAAAGAGAAAAAGAAATAACTGTCAGGTGTGGTGGCACACACCTGTAGTCCCAGCAGTAGGAAGGTGAGGCACAAGGATCGCCTAAAGTTCAAGGCCAGCCTGTACTACATAGTTAAGTTCAAAGGCACCCTGAACTGCATAGTAAACCCCTGGGGGGGTGGGGGGGAGCAGAGAGGGAGAGAGAAGAAGAAATGACTGCCAGGCATAGTGTGCGCTCCTGTTACCCAAGCATTGGGAAGCTGAGGCAGGAGGACTGTTCAGGGCCACCCTACATAGCAAGACCGTATCTCAAACCAATAAAAGAGTGAAAGAAATGATTAATTGCAGTATATAGAACTGTATAGATGTGTATGACATTAATCTGAGAGACAGAGAGCGAGTCAAAGAGACTTTCTCTGGCCTCACATTCTAGACCACAATCCACCCTTAGCACCTCAGAGTCCCCCTCGCACCCCTCTGTGCTGCTTCAGAGACCCCCCCCACTGCCCCCCTACTCAGGACTCCTGTCAGAAGCTGATGTGGTGGTGCACACCTGTAATCCCAGAATGCTATAAGGCCGAGGCGGGAGAATTCCAAGTCTGAATGCAGTCTGGGCAACTCAGCAACTTAGTAAACTGACTGCCTCAAAATATGAAATGTAAAAAGGGCAGGATGTGGCCTGGTGTGAAGGCTATCAGCTTGATGCGCCCCCCCCCCCCCCCCCCCCCCCCCCCCCCCCCCCCCCCCCCCCCCCCCCCCCCCCCCCCCCCCCCCCCCCCCCCCCCCCCCCCCCCCCCCCCGCTCGTCCCACCTCCAGGACGCTCCCTGCTGTTCCTGCAGCCCCCGGATGACCCCGCCCCCTCCTCCCGGCATGCAGCAGCCCACCTGCTTGGACAGATAGCCCTGTTTGACCACCTCGCCGCTGAGATCCATGGAGCTCAGACTGATCTCCTCTTTGGGCACCACATTCTTTTTGTAGCTCTCAGCCTGCGCAAAGGGGAACAAGGACTCAGTTTCAAAGTAAGGCCCTGGGGACCACAGGGGGACAGGGTGCAGAAGCCCTGAGGTCCCTCAGACAAAGCTGTGCCCCTAACCTGCGCCTCCTTCTACAGCTGTGGACCCACACACCCGCTGTCGCCCTCTCCCCTCAGGCACCAGAGGAGCCCGCTCCGAACTTACAAAAGTGTACAGGGCCG
Source organism: Myocastor coypus (assembly GCA_004027025.1). Lineage (NCBI taxonomy): Eukaryota > Metazoa > Chordata > Mammalia > Rodentia > Myocastoridae > Myocastor > Myocastor coypus. The sequence goes on along the minus strand of PVJA010029048.1, from coordinate 7,140 downwards.
TGCTGTCATCCAGGAAGTGCTCGGCCAGATCCCCCGAGCGGACTGCGCCCATGCTGCGGGCCCCCACCGGCTTGAGGAAGTTCTCCTCCAGCAGCATGGAGCCCAGAGTCACCGCCTCCAGGCGGCTGGCGGCGAAGGCGCTGGAGAGGAGCCAGTCCACCAGCGAGGAGCCTGCACGGGGCGAGCGTGCTCAGCGATGTGCGAGTCGGCCTCCCTAGGGTACCCGGGCATCAGCACGCGCACGTCCACCTCCCTCGGCCCATGGCTCCACACGCTCCCAGGCTGGGGGATGGGAGGGCAGGCTCACCTAGGAAGGTCTTCTTGTAGGTGCTTCCCTGCTCCACGTTGGGGCTCGGCCGGATGCCGCTGCTGCTGTCACGCATCTTGTCCACGATGCGACTGCACGAAGACACAGAAGGGACCTTGGTCACACACGAACTCCAGGGAGGGGCCCAGAAGTCACTGCTGAGGGTGTGCTCCCAGCGGCCCAGGTGTGACCCAAGCCCTGGAGAAAGGGGCTCCCGGAGGCAGCAGCACCAGCCGCTCCACAACAGCCACACCCAGATGACTTTCACAGACTTGCAAGCCAGACCGCGCGGCGAGGCAGTGTACAGCCACCACATGGTTCTCTGCCTGTCACTCAGCACAAACTCGACCAGATACCACTCGCGCCGCCCTCCCCAAGCCAACCGCGGCCCACCATACCCGCCTGTGTCCGCCCGCAGCATGGCAGCTCCCAAGACCCGCAAAGGCTGCCCCTCATGTAGTTTCTCTGAGCCTGGAACAGACTCACACCACAGCTTTGGTTTTTCTGAAACAGGGTCTTGCTATGTAGCCCAGGCTAGCCTTGAACATGTGACCTTCCTGCACTGGCCTCCCAAGCGCTAGGATCACAGGTGTGGCCCTCCAGCCCCTCCAGTTTCTTGAGTAAATGAGGAAACCCACTGAGCAGAAAGCAACAGCTGCCGTAACCTGTCATTCTGGTCACCAGTGACCTGTTGGGGGCAGTGTCCCACGGAGCTGTCCCACAGCCCCGAAGAACATAGCTGCAGCAAAAGGGCAGCATGTCTCTTCTACCTCAGCCACAGAGGCGAGCAGAAGTCACAGGGGCCCTGAGAGGTCACAGTGAGGAGGGAGGACACAGGCCCGGGTCCTTTCTAGACAGAAAAAATCTTGTGCCTTGAAGCACAATGCAGACGGTGAGGCACGGGGACAGGAGTGGTCGTGGTGGCGAAGCCAGGTGGGCAGGGGCAGGGCAAGCACTCACTGCAGGCTGATGTGCGGGGGCAGCTTGAAGGACGTCCTCAGCATGTGGAGCTGCTGGACCTTCCCCGGCTGCCCGGCGTGAATAGCTCCCGTGATCTCAAAGGCCCAGGCGTCCCTCTCCTCTCGAGAGCAGGCCTCCAGGAAGTACTCTGTGGACGTCTGAGTCTTCAGTTTAATGAGGAGCTGTGGGAGAGGCAGCTGGTCAGGATGGTGATGCCGGGCACGATGGCGCATGCCTGGGTTTCCGGCACACAGCAGGCTGAGGCAGGAGGACTGCCATGAGTTTGAGGACGCCCTGTGATACACGAGTTCAACGGCAGCCCAAAGTACACAGTGAGACCGTGTCTCGCAAATAAATGGATGATACATGAATGAATGACAGGGCCGTCTTGCAGCGAGTGTCTGCCCGATGTCCGCAGCGCAGCCCCAGCAGTGTTTGAAGGGTCTTGTGAAGGGTCACCTGCAGCAGCTGGGCACGGTGGTACACACCTGCTGCCCAGCACTCCGGGAGGCTGAGGCCAAGTGATTCTATGTCTCCATGTTCAAGAACCAGACTGGTGATTTGGCAACTTGGTGAGACCTGGTCTCAAAATAAACAATAAACAGGGCTGGCAGGTTGGGAGTCCAGCTCAGCTTAACAGTGATGGGTTCATATCCACTACTGCCAAAATAATAAAAAAAATTTCTGAAGTTTGCTTAGAAGGCCAGTGACATAGCCGGGCGTGGTGGCACACGCCTGTAATCCCAGCACTCGGGAGGCTGAGGCAGGAGGATCAGTGCGAGTTCGAGACCAGCCTGGGCTACAAAAGTGAGCTCAAGGCCAGCCTGAACTGCGCAGTGAGACCCTGTCTCAAAAAGCCAAAAAAAAAAAAAAAGGCCAGTGACATAGCTCCGTGGCACAAGTACCTGCCTGGCAAGTGCAAGATCGTGAGTTCAAACCCCAGTTCCACAAGAAAAATAAAATAAAAAGGTCTGCTTGGACCCCTCCAGTCTGGAGCTCACAGCCTCCACAGCAGCCCTCCCCTCGGGACAGAGCAGGCACAGGCCCTCCAGAACCACACAGATAAGGCTCACAAGCGGGCACAGCCCCGTGCCCAGGTGGCTGCAGATGCCAGGGCACGGCAGTACCCTCACCTAGCCTCGAATTGCCCACCTGTACTGACAGGCTATTAGTGCCTGTCTCAGCAGGACTGCTAGCAACAGTGGCATCCACACTCCACTTACACACCCACGTGTTCCACACGTTCCCACACGGTGTGGCTTAAACTCTCAGCTGGTTCACACTTCACTAAATGTCCCACACGTGGCCGACACTCAGACTAGGGCTCAGAATGCAAGGTGATGCCGGGGCGCACAGGCTGGGGACCACTGTGCCGCTGCACACTTGGGCTCCTCCACGCAGTGTTCTTCCTGTGGGTGCCCTAAACAGGCATTAGGTGGATTCCTGAATCAACTGTAGGATTTTGCATTCCTGACCCTATTAATAAATGTCATCTATGCTGGGCGTGGTGGTGCACACCTGTAATCCCAGCACTTGGGAGGCTGAGGCAGGGGCATCACTGTGAGTTCGAGACCAGCCTGGGCTACAAAAGTGAGTTCAAGGCCAGCCTGAACTGCATAGTGAAACTCTGTCTCAAAACTAAATAAATAAATGAATAAATAAGTAAATAAATAAATGTCATCTAAGTAGGCCAGGGGGGCCACTTTTATTTGTAATGCCGGATGTTTGAGACAAGACCTTGCCCTATATAGTCCACTATATAGCCCAGGCAGGCCTAGAACTTGGGGCAATCCTCCGCCTCAGCGTCCCAAGTGCCAGGATTATGGTGTGCACCACCACACCCAGCCCTGTGAAGGCCCCTTCTGAAGCACTTGATTTCATTCTGATGTGCCCTCAGTGCTAAAAATCAAACCCAGGGCCTCAAATTAACTGACGTCATTTCCCAAAGTATTTCTTGGGGCTGGGGAGAGCGCTCAATAGAATAAGCACCTGCTTGGCAAGTGCAGGGTCGTGAGTTCAATCCCCAATACTGAAAAAACAAAACACATATTCTGCCAAAGTATTTTTCTTTCATGTATTTGTTTATTCCTTTATTTTAAAAAGGAAAAAACAGAGCCAGGCATGGTGGCGCATGCTTGTAATCCCAGCACTTGGGAGGCTGAGGCAGGAGGATCAGTGTGAGTTTGAGACCAGCCTGGGCTACAAAAGTGAACGCAAGGCCAGCCTCAACTGCATAGTGAGACCCTGTCTCAAAAAGACAAAAAAAAAAAAGAAAAAAGAAAAGAAAAAACAAGATATGGGCGTTTAATTGTCCAAACAATACTATCACAAACCTTTCTTTTCAATGAACTAAGAGAAATTAGTAGTATAACTATGTCAACTGTCCTGTGTGTGCGTGGTTCTTTTTTAAAAAAAAAATCTTTATTTTTATTATGGCCAGCTCAGCATGCCCTGGGGGTGGGGCTGGAGCAGCATGTGGTGCTGGGGATCGAACCGTGGTCCCTGAGGTAAGCTTGCCTAAGCAGGTATATGTGTATGTGGCTTATTTCACTTACGAGAATGGTCTCGAGTTGAATGCATTTATCTATAAAAGTCTCCAGTTTATCCTCCTTTGTTGCTTAATAATATTCCACTGTATAAACAGACTATAGCTCTTTTTTTATGTATTTGGTCCAGGGTCTCACTATGCAGCTTGGATTCATAGTGATCCTCTTTTTTTCAGCCTCCACAGTACTGGGATTACAGGAATGCACCACCAGGCCCAAACTCAGTCACTGGCTTAGCATACCCTCGGGGCAGGGCCAGAGCTGCATGTGGTGTCAGGGATTGAACCTTGGACCCTGTGCTTGCCAAAGCAGGCAATCATTACACTGAGCTATCTCATCGGCCCAACTAGACTACAGATTTTTCACTCATTCCTCAGGGCATTTGAGTACTTTCCAAGGTTAGGTATTATAAATCATGGTGCTATAAGCATGGCCACACATATAACACTGTGTTATAATTTTAATTTTTCTGGTGAAATAGCCAGCAGGAAAACAGCTGAGTCAAATGGGACCTCTAAGCCTAGTTTTTTGAGGAATCTCCCCACTGATTTCCAGTGGTTACACCCTCTAGATTCCCACCAACAGTAGAGAAGGGTTCTTTTTCCCCACAGCCTTTCCAGCACCTGCTATTGACTTTTTTTTTTTTTTTAGGTCCAGGGTTCGAACTCACAACCTTGCACTTGCCAGTCAGGCACTTGTGCCATGGAGCTATCTCCTCAGCCCCTGCTATTGATTTCTTGATAATAGCTATTGTGTTTTAATTTGCATCTCTCAAAAGGCCAGTGATGGTGAACATCCTCTCATTTATCTGCTGGATCTCAAGTGTGTGTTCATCTTAGATGCCCATCTTTTGATTGGGTCTTTAAATATGGCAGGTGTGATCTGAGTTCTTTATACATTCTAGATGGCAGTCCTTTGTCTGTGGACGAAATGGCAAACATTTTTCCCACAAAATGTGTTGTCTCTTTACTCTGTTACTGGTTTCCCTTGCTGCGCAAAAACTTTTCACCAAGATGAGATCCCAGTTGTTAGTTCTTTATGATACTTACTGTGCAATCAGGGTATTAATCACAAAGTCTTTATACAAACCAATGTCTTCAAAAGTTTTCTCCACACTATCTTCCAAGAGATTTGATGTTTCTATTTTAATATTTAGATCTTTGATCTACTTCCAGTTTAGAGCATGAGTCCAATTTTAATCCTCATCATGTGCAAAGCCAGTATTTCCCCTTTCTTCTAGTGAATCTATGTAGAACACTTGTCAAAGATACAGTGGATGTAGCCAGGCGTGGTGGCTCACCCCTGTAATCCCAGCACTCGGGAGGCTGAGGCAGGAGGATTGGTGTGAATCCCACTTGGTCATGGTGTATAATCTGCTTAATGATTTGCTCCATTCTATTTGCCAATATCTTATTGAGGATTTTTGAATCTATGCTCATTAGGGAGATTGGCCTGCAGTTGTCTTTTGGGGTAGATTCTCTGGTTTTAGTACCAGGGTAATGCTTGCTTCCAGGAATAGATTTGGAAGCACTTTTTCCCTTACAATTTCATTAAGACAGCCAGGCGTGGTGGTGCACGCCTGTAATCCCAGCACTCGGGAGGCTAAGGCAGGAGATTCCTGTGAGTTTGAGACCAGCCTGGGCCACAAAAGTGAGCTCAAGGCTAGCCTGAACTGCATAGTGAGACCCTGTCTCAAAAAGACAAAAAAAAGATTTTCATTAAGCCTTCTGTTTCTTTTTTCTTTCTCTTTCTTTCTTTCTTTCTTTCTTTTTTCTCTTCTCTCTGTTTCTTATTAAATTCATCAGTGAATCTGTCAGGGAATGGGCTTTTCTGTCCTGGCAGGGATTTCTGGAGGGCACCAGGAAGCAAACTCAGGACTTCACACTTACAAAGCAGGTACTGCGCCACTGAGCTACATCCCTTGCCTAACACTGATGGTTACAACTGACACTTTTTTGTGGGGGGGGGCACTGCTTGAGGCTGCCTTAAGGGCTGGTGTCATGCTACATGTGGGAATGGGAATCCAACTGGGGTCCCCCAGGCCTGAGAGACTGCTAAATCGTGTGCTTTAACCAACTGAGCTACCTGGCAAACCCCACTAAGTGATGCATATTGCTATGTCCTTGTCATGTTATTTTCCTGTTGCTGGCTCCCCGCCTTTCTTTCCCCTCCTTCTATTTGCCTTGCCTTGTGGATTCCTTCTATTCTTGGAGTTGTAATCCTTGTTAGCTCTTCAATACTCTGCAACACATTTTGGAATGCTGGCTTGGTGATCATTCATTTCCTCAATGTGCTCTGCCATGGAATTATCTTATTTCTCCCTCAGTTTTAAAAGATAGTTTTGACTTCCTGTCCCAGTCCCACGCCCACCAGGCCAGCACACTGGCCGGGTGAGGACCCTAGGACCCTCTGCCCCTCTGCCCCTCTGCCCCTCTTTTGCGGTCTCACGCACTTCCTGTCCCAGCTGGGTCAGGACCCTTGGCCCGCCTTTCCCTCCCCCACCTTTTTTTTTTTTAACCCCTCCTGCCCAAGCTCCAGTACCAAACCCATCATACATCTCGTCTGGCAACCCATCTGGTCCACAAGCCTACCAGGACTCCTCAATTCCAGAGGTCCACCTCTACCTACAGACCACACCCATGGAGCTTCACAGCAGCCAGCAGCCCGAGGTCTGACATGATTCCGGGAACTTCTGTAGGGGAACCAACTTGGGGATTCCAGACCAAACGCCCCTAGATGCTAACAGCATAATGTCACCAAAGTACAGAGATCGCTTCCACACAAAATGCTAACAAGGAGTAGGATGCAATCTCAGGGCCCGAGCCCACCCAAATCAAATACAGGAGACATTACCATGGAAGAAAATGGGAATCATGCAGATGAAACCTCTGAACTGGTAGCATCTGATGCAGACAGACAAGTGCAGAAACTTATAGAGCAACTGAGATCAGAGATAACATCTGAAGTAAAAAAGAAATACATGAAGTGGAAAAACGACTGGAGAAATGTATAGAGGAAATCAGAGCAGAAATATTATCTGAAGTTAACAAAGACAGGTCTAAATCAATAGCATCCCAAGTAGGGGAACAACTATAGAAAGGTAGAGAGGAGAACAGAACAGAAATAATCTCTGAATTAGAGAAAGGATAACTATGAGAGACTTCAATACTACTAAAGACATCGATAAAAAATTAGAGAATAGAAAAATGATGGAGTCCCTGACAGAGCAATATAGGAAAGAAATAGATTGCATGAAACAAGCTGGGCGTGGTGGCTCACGCCTGTAATCCCAGCACTCGGGAGGCTGAGGCAGGAGGATTGGTGCGA
>PVJA010029047.1:0-27035 GCA_004027025.1 Myocastor coypus | reverse complement strand
TTATAGGTTTTAGTACTGATGGGATTATGGGTGGAAGTACTTCTGGGATTATGGGTGTAGCCTAGGGCGGGAGCTAAGGCGGAGAGCCTGAATGTAATATAAAGAGAGACAGAGAGATAGACTGGAGCTCTAGCTGTTGCTGTTGCTCTGCTGCCGTGTTGGTTGGCTACCTCTGCCACCATTTTGTTGCTGTTCTGCCACCATGAACTGGATGCTCTCCGCCCTGCTCCACTCAGCCTTGGGCCAGCCGAATATGGACTGAAACCTCTACGAACTGTGAGCTAAATAAACCCTTCCTTCCTTCATTTTGAGTGTTGGGTATTTTCCCAGCAATGAGCAAAAAGTAACTAAGACAATAGTACATTGTCTACAAGGTCTCACTACACAGATCAGACTTGTAGCAATCCTTCCCATTTTTCAGCCAAGTGCTGGGATACCAGGTGCACCCAACCATGCCTAGTGTCATTCACCTGTGGGTCTCAGCATGCCCCAGAGAAGGAAATGGTATAGTAGTCCAGAGATCGAACCCAGGTCCCTGTGCCTGCCTAAGCAAGCACTTTAATCTGCTGAGGTATCTGGTCGGCCCTCTTGTCATTTTTAACAAACACAGTATTCCACTGTGTGAATAAAAATAACAGCGCACTCATACATGTGTGTACTATTTGCCAGACATTACTCTAAATACTTCATAAACATTAACCCACTTAACCTTCATGTTAACATTACAAGGTAGATATTATTGCTATTATCTCATTTTATGGATCAAGAAGACACAGAGTAGTATGATACCTTGCCCAGTGTCAACTACTTACTAGGTGGTAGACTGGGAAGTCAAACTCATATAATCTGGCTTAAGAGTTCATGTGTTTAGTCACTATCCCAGCTAATACCATTATACTGGTGTAGGAACTAAACTTTTCATGTATTGTTTGATAGGTCAGGTTGTCAGGTTGTTTATATTTTTTAGTAATTGTGAGTTATTCTTAGACAAATATCTTTGCTTCATATTTTGTATATTTTATTATTATTATTATTATTATTATTATTTTTCTTAATTACTTTTTGCTCATTGCTGGGACAAATACCTGACACTCAAAATGAAGGAAGGAAAGGTTTATTTAGCTCACAGTTTGTGGAGGTTTCAGTCCATATTCGGCTGGCCCAAGGCTGAGTGGAGCAGGGTGGAGAGCATCCAGTTCATGGCGGTGGAACAGCAACAGAATGGTGGCAGAGGCAGTCAATCAATCAGGGCAGCAGAGCAGCAGCAACAGCTCAGGTCTGTCTCTCTGCCTCTCTTTATATTACATCCAGGCTCTCCACCTTAGCCTCCGCCTTAGACTACACCCATAATCCCATCAGTACTAAAACCTATAATCCCAGGGATCACGGATCAAGTCTCAAAATCTAGAAGTCCTCGCCCAAGGACTACATGAGGCTTTGGGGGGACAACTAGACATAAACCACAACATTATTATTATTATTATTATTATTATTATTATTATTATTTTGGTTCAGGGTCTCACTATGCAGTTCAAACTGATAGTAATCTTCCTGTTTTAAGCCTTCCCAGTGCTGGAATTACATGTGTGTGCCATCATGCCTGGACTCAGTGGCTAACTCAATGTGCATGTGATGCCAGAGATCAAAACCTAGTCCCTGCACTTGCCTAAACAGGCACTTAGTCTGCTGAGCTATCTTGCTGGCCCTATATATTTTACAGTCTAGTTTTTTGTTTTGTTTTGTGGTACCACGCATTGAACTCAGGACCTTTTGCTTGCCAGGCAAGCGCTTATTCCACTGAGCTATCTCCCTAGCCCTGGCCCTGTATATTTTAGTTTATTTCTTCAGCATAGAGGTTTGCTACACTCTTTTTGTCCTTATCCATTCTTTTATAACCTTGTCCCATTTCTGTTCCCTCCCCAAACATCTCTATCTTTTATGAGTAATTTTTCCTAATACTAGCAAGTTGGACTTCTGAGAGTATTTGCCTTTTTATAGCATTGGAGATAAGACCCAGGGCCTCGTGCATGCTAGGCAAGTGTTATACCACTCATCTATGTTACCAGACCTGAAAAATAGTCTTTTTTTTCTTTTTGTTTTTTTTTTTTTTGAGAGAGGGTCTTGCTATTCAGCTCAGGCTGGCCTTGAACTCACCTTTGTAGCCAGGCTGGTCTCAAAGTTGCAGTGATGCATCTGCCTCAGCCTCCCAAGTGCTGCGATTACAGGTGTGTGCCACCATGCCCAGCTTCTGAAAAATAGTCTTAAAAGCTGACAAATGATCTTTCCTGTCACTTTTGTTATTTTACTTCTTATTCTCCTTGCTTTGTGATATTTGGCAGTCAATTCCCTGCACACACCCTTCATAAATGCTCCTCTTCTCACTATTCCTGCCATTAGCTTTTTTTTTTTCTGTCTTTTTGAGACAGGGTCTCGCTGTACAGTTCAGGCTGGCCTTGAGCTCAGTTTTGTAGCCCAGGCTGGTCTCGAACTCTCACCAGTCCTCCCACCTCAGCCTCCCGAGTGCTGGGATTACAGGGGTGCGCCACCATGCCCGGCTTCCTGCCATTAACTTGTGATACCTTACCTCTTGTTTCCTTCCCTTAACTCCCTGTTCTAATCCCCCTAACCACCAAATGTGAACCTTCTTTTCAGCTCTATCCTCATCTCGGTTCCGGTCTTTCTTCTTCCTCTCATATGCTTCCTCCTCCTCCCTCTTCTGTCTCTGCCTGTGCCTTTTCTTCCTTTCTCTTCCATTTTTGCATATCCCTTTACTTAAATGATGGCATGTCTTTCCATGGGGATCCTTCTGTTTTCAGCTTCCCCAGCCCTGAGGTTAGAGGCGTGTGACCCCACTCCTAGCCTCAGTTGCCTGCTCAGTGAGCGTCCCGAGGGGCATGGAGTGAGGGACCAGGGAAAAGAGTAAGGACTAGCATCTCATGTGGGACAGGGGATCAAAACCTGCTGCTTGCTCTTGCCAAAGCAGGTGCTTAGTCCACTGACCTATCTTGCTAGCCCTTATTCTTTTCTTTCTGTATAGTTTACATCTATTTTGTTCCACTTTTGCTCCCTCACTGCTTTTTGTTTTTTCTAGCCAAATAGACATTTTCTAGTGACAAGTTCCTTTGCCATTTCTTTTATCACTTTTGGGCCATTTTCTTCAAGTTGCTTTTTGGATTACAATTAATTTCTTCTTTCTTTTCTTTTCTTTTTTTCCTCCTCCTCCCCCATCCTCCTCTTCCCCTCCTCCCCCGTCCTCCTCCTTCTTCTCCTTCTTCTTCTTCTTCTTCCTCTCCTCTTCCTCCTCCTCCTTCTTCTTCTTCACCTTTTTTTTTTTTAAATTTATTTATTATTATTTTTTCTTGTTTCAGAACCTTTGTTTATTCACTCATCTTTTATGGCCGGCTCAGCCCGCCCTGAGGGCAGGGCTGGCACAGCATGTGGTGCCGGGGATTGAACCGTGGTCCCTGAAGCTGCCCAAGCTTCCCCAAGCAGGCACTTTAGACCATTGAGCCATCCCGCCGGGCCCCTTCTTCACCTTTTTTTTTCAGTACCAGAGATCAAACTCAGGATCACCTGCTTGCCAGCAGGCACTTATACCTCTGAGCTATACCTCTAGCCCTACAATTAATTTCTTAATTTAGAACAATTCCATTTTTTAATAACTTTTTTATTTTGAAGAATAAAAACAAGAGCAAGAAAAACAAAAGCAACGACAGAAACAGGGTAACATAAAACAATACATACATTACAGATTTTCAAACAAGAATAGCTGATTAATAGTAACTGATATATTATCTATTTTTATCATCAAATCTGGTTGCTCAGATTAACAGATATAGTTATGTAAGATGGGACATAAGATTGATTATTAACACTCGCTTTCAAAAAATCTTAAATTTTAGTACAATTTTATTTTGACTAATAGCAACTTAAAGGCTGGGCATAGTGGCACATGCCTGTAATCCTAGCACTTGGGAGACTGAGGCAAGAGGATCATTGCTAGTTCAAGAACAGCCTGACTGTATAGCCAGATCTTGTCTCAAAAAGACAAAAACACAAAAAAACACACAAATTTCTTTTCAAAAATTCAGAAAATCTTCACCTCTATATGGCCTTTCCTCATCCATTCATTGTTATGCTATTCTTGCCATATAAATGATATTATTATGTGTTATCCATCAACACATTTATAACGTTGGAACTGTGCTGCCATCCTTTAAATAAGGCAAAAAGTATTTGAAAGAAATTATACCCGCTAATCATGGCTCTTTGGAACAATTCTTTAATTCCTCTAGGCTTAGTTTTTCTCATCTGCAGGACGGAATTATGGGTATTACTTACCTCATGTGGTTGCTGTGAGGGTTAAATGGGATAATAAATGAAAGTAACTTGGAATATCATGCAGAATAAGTGTCCAGGAAATGGCAGCTGTGGTCATCAACTATTACTGTAGTCCCTCCTACCACCGTGCCATTGCTCATGCTACTCCATTTGTTTGTGACCCCTTCTTCCAATTTCTCTATGCTAAATTTCTACTTAGTATTTAACTCTACCACTTGTCTGTCTTCAACTTATAGTGCATATTACCATTATTGAGACAATTACTCCAGTCTTCCTTAGATTGCAGTTGCTTATGTCTTCTCTTTCATTTTGATTTTTAAAACTCGCAATGAGCACTGTCTTATTCATTTCTGTATGTGTATTTTCTGACCACTTACTACACATATAAGGCAAAGCGCGCCACTCTGCCTTATACATGTAATACATGGCCAGAAAATGTAAACTGTGTACATGAGTAATGCGAATAAATGAAAACTGCAAGATTCACTTTCCAGGTTCTCTTAGTAGAACTGAATGCAATTTTCAAGCCATAAAGCAGAAAGAAGACAGTCATAAGGGACTAACATTCTTTTTATTTTTATTCATTTGGTACAGGGTCTCACGATGCAGCTTGAACTTGTAGTAATTCTCCTGTTTTAAGTCTTCCCCGAGCTGGTAATATCCATGCTTGGTCTCTGTGGCAGGCACAGCATGTGGTGCTGGGGATTGAACCCAGGTCCCTGTACTTGCCTAAGCAGGTACTTATTTTGCTGAGCTATCTCACTGACCCTGGGACTAGCATTCTTATCTCACACAATATAGTAGGCTGAAAGATAATTTTAATGCCATGTAGTATATAAATAAATTTGGGTTAGAATGGATAAATAATAAAACTAATGAATATATAACTTCCCTGAAAGAATTCAAAGGCTGTTAAGCTATTAAACAATGTACTTTTCCTCGGTATGGCCCCAAAAGTAGTTAGGGAAGAGGCAGCCTACTTTGATAGGCAAGCATCCAAACTTTAAAATTAGAACAAGAAAATTTGAATCCTAGCACTCAGTATTAGGTGTGTGATTTTTGGTAGTCCTACAAGTCTTCTAACTGTCCAGTTTCTTGTGTGTAATGCCTATGCCATAGAGGCTTTTATAAAGTAAATGAACTATTGGATTGTGAAATTGTTTTGTGAGCTATAAAGCATTTTTGTTTTTGTTTTTGGTACCAGGAATCAAACTTGATGTTGTGCTTGCCAGATAGGCACTGTGCCTCTGAGCTATATCTCCAGCCATAAAAAAGGCTATTTTGTTTTTCTTTTTTTCTGGATTCCTACTGCTTTGTGTTCATTTCAATATAGTGTTTCCTGTTGTACTGCAATTTCTTTGTTTATGTCTGACTCTTACTAGACTGAGCTTTTTCAGAGTAAAGATTTTTGTTTTATTTATCTTTAAACATCAGGCCTAACACATAGGTAATCAATAAATGTTTGATGAATATGTGAACATGTGTTTTAGGAGAAGGTTGGACCCAAGTGACCTCCTAAGTTTCCATCTAGTTTTGCTACTTAAGATTCCACAAAAGATTTAGAAATAATTAGAGATTGACACAGGAAGTATTATTTAGGATGTAAAAGCATGACGTTGAAGGATAGTTGCCGATTCGTTAAGCACATATTAACATTCAAGAGCGTACTTCCAAAAAGGAAATTGTTGAGTTGGGTTAATTGAGTTTATGTATAAGAAGGGAGGCTGTGATTTGTCAAGTGAGAAGTAATTTTTCTGGCTAAGGAGTGATAACAGTTGAAATGCATCTCTCAAAAGTCGGAAATTTGGCAGAGGAATATTGTGGCTAAATAAATTTATTAGAGCAGAAAAATACTAAAAACATTTTGAGAAATATGGTTGAATCACGGAAAACCAGGCTTCCTTATTAAGATGCCAGAAACTTCTGCTATAGAAGGTAAAAGTTTTGTTTTGAAAAGATACTTGAAACTACATCACCAGCAGGGGCAAAGGAGGGCCATTTACACAACTGAAGAACTATACCTTCTGGGAAAAGGTGTTAATGGATAGAAGAGAACATAAACACAAAGGAAAGGTGAAGTGGAGGTAGTGATATGAAAGACAAATGACTAAAGCTGATTTAGTGAAAACCCAATGACTTACACTGAGAGAAGAAAAATCATCCAAGAAAATACTCCTAAGTAAGAAATTGAGGAAGGGATGGTAAATATGAAGCAATGTAACAAGCCTAGTCTTTTGATGGATCTGGAGAGAACTTGCTAATAAAGAGCTAGACTAGAGTTTCTCTAAATCGTAGAAGTCAGCTTCACCTGGGGCAATATGGAGTGGCTATTATTAATATGTTCCATTTGTCTGGTTACTGACAAAATGTCCAAGACAGAAGATAGATTATAGTGGTAGAGTGAGTCCAAGAATAGTTACCTTCCTATGGCAACCTTCTTACAGTATAGTGGAATGGAAAAAGCTTGCTCTTAAAGGATAAAACTCACTTGAGTGAGAGTATGAGCGGTGACTCTTGTCAGCTGTCTGACCTTTAGTGAAGTACTTCATATCCTTAAGACATTAATGAAGAATTCTGTGCCTTCTCTTAACTCATAGTTTCTGTTATCTGGGTTGCCCATGTCATCTGCCTGTGTATATTTTTCCCTATTTTTATTTCTTTGCTGTTTTTCTATTCTGTTTCCTAAGATATTTTATTGTCTCTATTCCCAACCCTTTTATTGAGGTTTTAATTCCTCTTGTCATACTTCTAATTCCCAAGAGCTCTTTTATTTTCTCAATAGTCTTTGAAATTTCCTCTTTTTTGTTTTATGGTTGCAATATCTCCTCTTGGAGTATGACAATCATAGATTTTCTCTTTTTAAAGTGTTCTTCTGAGTTTGGGTGATCTTTCCTGGGAGAACAGACCCGAAGTAACCTGCCGGGGTTGGGCAAGGGAACTTACTGGACCTTGCATACTGGGGGAGGGAATTTGTAGTCTATCACCAGCTTCATAGGCTGACTTTCTGTCAGTCTTCTGGCTTATGTCTACGTACAAGACCTGCCACTTCAAACCCATGAGCCTTCTTGGAGCCCTGTGCTAACCTCTGTTTTTCCTACTGACAGCTGGTGATGTGAGTTTCTCAGTAGCCTGAACTCAGTTACTGTTTATCCAACTGCATCTAGTTCTACAATTCACTGCAGATGTGTTCTGTCTACTATTCCTCAAGCTTGTGTACTGTACTTAAGGACTTTTAGAATTGTTTTGTTAAATAGCTCAGCAGATTAAAGCACCTGCAAGCAGGCACAGGGATGGGGGTTTGATCCCCGGGCTTGCTGTGCCAACCCCCTGCTCTGTTGTGTGCTGAGATGGCAATTGAGACTGGGAGTGGTGGCACATGCCTATAATCCCAGCATTTTTTGTTTGTTTCTGAGACCGATTTATTTCATTTTTAAATTTTTTAAATTTTTTATTCATTTTAATGAGGAAAAAAAGATAAAATAGCATTGAAGCAGTTTCAAAACAAGTTAGTAGTATGGTTACAATAATTAATACAATGCATATTGTTATCTTCAATTCCCAGCTCTTGGGAGGTTGAATACAAGAAGATGAGTATGAGTACAGTCTAGTAGTGAGACTCTGAACACCCTGTAGATCCTATCCTAAAAAAATACAAAAAATAATTCTTTTATTATAGTGTTATCAAGGCATTGAGGAGGAATCAGAGGTGAATGTGTGAGTCTAATCACACATTTTGGCTTTAGCCAAAAGCCTCTTACCTCATGTCTTTTGTATCCATCCTTTTATATTTTGAGTATCACCGCATTAAATAGAACCTTACCATTTTATTGGAATTCTTTCCTTTGTCTTCTCCCCTAAGTCTATGTTCAACAATGCTATAGATTCATCTTTCTGAAAATTTGCACTGTGTATCGCAGCTTTGATTGTAAAACCTCTTTGTTTGCATCTTGACACTGACAGGATAAAGTGTACAATTCTTAACCTGACATTCAAAGGTGTCTATAATTTAGCTTTTTCCCACTTTTTTTCAGTCCCATTTTTAAGCATTCCAAAATACTGATACCCATACCCATACCTGTACCCCTAGCCACCTGTAGGTGGCTCGTCACATGTCTGTAACAACTAGGGGAACGATGGCTAGACTTCTTGCTGATGTAACCAGTAGACTTAGCAGTCAATCTTGATTTTTTTGGGGGGTACAAGGTCTTGTTATGTACTCCAGGTCAGCCTTGAACTTGCAATTCTCCTGCATCAGCCTCCAGAGTGCTGGGATTACAGCTGTATATCAGCACAAGTGACTCAATTTGTTGATTTTGAGTCACTGATTTCAAATTTCTGAAGTGAATACTTATTTGACTTGAGGCATCTTATGGCCATTTCAGCCTAGGATTTAAAAATGTATTTTTCATATGTGCTTTTTTATTAATTGCATTTACTGTAGTGCATACTGAGTTTTCCCATGGTATATTACTTCATTACTCTGTTACTTATTTTCTACTAGACTCTGAAGGGGCAAAAATAAGTAGAATTGCTACATCCTACAATTAATAGCTCTCATAACATATAACATCAGTTTAAACTTCAGCTCACTGACTGTTTTACCCATTGTGATTTAATGTTTCTATGGAGTTTAACTTTACAGTATAACATTTCCATCAAAACAAAATGCTGATAATCACATCATGTATGTTTCTAGTAGGGGCTGGGGAGATAGCTCAAGGGCACAAATGCCTGCCTGGCAAGTGCAAGGTTCTGAGTTTGAGCCCTGGTTCTGCAAAAAAAAAAAAAAAAAAAATGCCCTCAGCTTTGCGCAGTGGCAGTATCATAGCCAATGAGGTTTATCTGAGGTACGATTATTACTAATTGATTATTGCTAACTGAAAACTCTAATATTTACCTTGGAGGTATACTGTTTTCCACTGGCACTGTCTACCTTCTCCCAGAATTGTCTTTGTTGATATCTTCATTATGTGGTCATTTTTTTGTGTGCAGAACCGTGGATTGAACTCAGGCCTTTGCACTTGCCAGGCAAGCACTTATTCTATTGAGCTATCCACCACCCCAATATCTTCATCGTGAATCTATGTCTTTTTCATTTTTAAAAAAATTTATTTAGTTTTTCAAGACAGTACAAGTTAGAATTAAAATAGAAAAAAAATTGCAATTGATACAGAATTTTACTTAACAAAGTAATAGTAAAATTACAGTATTTGTTGTAGTACATAGCATTGTCTTTCTACCAGTTATTCATACTACTAGATATACACATGTAAAATTGGAAAAAGAAAAAAAGAAATATATAAGAAATTAAGAAGAGATAAAATATCAACAATTGTAAAAAGGTGACAAAACAGTAAGTATTATTGGCTCCTTTCCCTAGGACAGCACAAATGCACAGCACAGTTGTCCAAACCATCCTGCTTACATACATACCTCTTTCCCCCACTTTTCCTGTCCTCCTCAACTCAGTAATTCCTTCCTGTTCAATAAGTTCATTCCCTTTTCCCAGTATCAGCTGTACAGTTTAGATTTCATTTTTCTCTTTCACGTTCTCACACTGAGGAGACAATATGAATTTGTAATTCTTTAGATGACAGGATCACCAACTACTGTGTCCTTTGAAACTCTAATAAATATATTGGAAATGTGGTTTGCAATTTCAATGCCACTAAAAGTTTTTGAAGCATACCTTGGAAGCAAGGAAAAGGTAAGCTTTAAAATACTTCTTTTGAGCACTGAGTGATGCTTGGAATAATATCTTACTCTATATACATTATGCATAGAATAAAAAATACAGAGAATAACCATTTTGGAATTAAAGATACAAAAATAAAAAGACTAACACTTTCAAATATACTATTGAATACAGTTCTTTCATTATAGATAATTTGCATTTTCTTTTATCTCTGGTAGATAAAATTAAGAGGCCTGAAACCAACTCAGAAAAGTAATAGTGTTATGCAGTGCAAGTAGAAAACCAATATAGCCTAAGTTAATTTGCTCCATACATAGGGAAACAAAAACATAAATGAAGACACCTTGGAAGTGGAACACATGAAGACATACCATGATGTTTCAGGAGGAACGTCATAAAAGATAAAACATGAAGGAGAACTCCATGTGGTGGTGAAGAGGAAGAGGTCAAGGGAGGAAAAAATTTGAAAAATTTGACATATTCTCAGACAAATTCCTGGGCCAATTCTGAGAGAGGTCTTTTTTTACACTACAGATTTCTTTATGTTTGGGTAGTAATAATACTACCCAAATAATCTTACTGTAATCTTACTGTACTTCCCTTGGCAGTTATCAAAAGGGATAAATGTTGAACAGCAGCTGTTGATATTGATAAGTAGACAGCAATCACCTTGAGGTGGAGGATCAAACCTTAACCCACTCTTCCAGGAAAGTCCTTGTTAAACTCATATGCACTTGCTATGTGACTTGTTTCCTCATTTGGTCCCCATTTAATCAATATTACCTGAGTGATTACATCTGTAATCTTATTAGTTGAGCATAGTTTTGTACTACCTTACACTTATCTTATAATTTGCCATTGGATCAGCGTTACCTAAGTGACTGTACTTGTAGCATTATGGATTGGTTATAGTTCTGTCCCACCTTAAGCTGGCTTCACCTCATGGCTTTGGACCATAAAACATCCTTGAGAAGCATTGTTGGTGTGTAATGTACTTTTTGGACCTCTTTCTGTTCCTCTCAGATAGAAGCTTTCTCTCAATACGTTATTCCTACTCCTAAGCAAATGAAACGATAAATGTTAACCTTATTGGTTGCCCAACTGTGTGCCATGTGTTAGGTGCCCATTACCCACATGTGACTATCGAGCACATGAAACATGGCTGCTCCTTGTTGAATGGGTCATAGGTATGAAATACACAGTAGATTTCCAACACTTAGAACAACATAAATAGTGAAATATATCTGGTTGATAATTTTATATTGTTTAACAATTTAGATGATGGATATGTTAAATCAAATAAAAGACAATGTGAAATTATTTTTATTCGTTCCTTTTAGTTTTTAATTTTTTTCCTTTTAGTTTTTAATATGGTTACTGAAAAACATAAAAT
Source organism: Myocastor coypus (assembly GCA_004027025.1). Lineage (NCBI taxonomy): Eukaryota > Metazoa > Chordata > Mammalia > Rodentia > Myocastoridae > Myocastor > Myocastor coypus. The sequence goes on along the minus strand of PVJA010029047.1, from coordinate 15,606 downwards.
TATACTTGTGACTTGCATTATATTTTTATGGAACAGAGTGGATCTAGTCCCTGCCCATGTGACATTCCATATCTTGCTCAGATTCTAGATTCTATACTTTTTGGTGATGACATTCATTTAAGTTTATTTATGTTTCATTATCATTGTTGCTTCTTTCATTTTTCAACAGTTTGAGTGTCCAGTTCACACAAACTAGATTTCTTGTCAGATTCCTCAACTTTTTGGCTATAGCCTTACTCAACTATTTTTTCAATCTAAACAGTATTTGGTGAGTATTCTACATTTTTAAAAGTTTTAATTTAAAAAAAATTGACATAATAATTGTACACATCTGTGAAATACGGTGTGATAACTACGCACTTGTATATAGTGTTTGATGTTTAATTCAAGGAAGTTGACTGCAAAATAGGGTTAAGTATTCTACAACAAAGTAGAATGGCTAAAGTTCACAAGAATTTCTTGTATATTTTGTGAAGTTTCGATTATTTATTTATTCATTTTGCAAGATGTGGATCAAACCCAGGGCTCATGCTCGCTCATCATATTCCCTAATATAGAGCTACTTTCTAAGCCCTTAAAGTTTTAATTTAAAAAAACTAATGTTTCTGTATATCTAACAGTATATATATTATTTGTATACATTGTGGTATAATGGTACTTCATTTACCTTTACCTCACCTTTGTCCAGTAAATAGCAATCTGTGATGAATGATTTTTTTTTTTTGTCTTTTTGAGACAGAGTCTCGCTATGTAGTTGAGGCTGGCCTTGAGCTCACTTTTGTAGCCCAGGCTGGTCTCGAACTCGCACCAATCCTCCTGCCTCAGCCTCCCGAGTGCTGGGATTACAGGCGTGAGCCACCACGCCCGGCTTGTGATGAATGATTTTAGAGGCTAAATTCATACCTTTTTTTGGTGCCAAAAATTGAAGTCATGACTTTACACGTGCCGTACAAGTGCTTCACTACTGAACTATCTCCCTAGCCCCTAATTCAAAACATTTGAAAATGACTTTTTCAGAGAAATTTATATAAAGGTTTTATTATTTATTTATTTTTTAACATTTCTTTTTTTTATCTATTTATTTATTTTTATTTTTTTTCTTGTTTCAGAACTTTTGTTTATTTATTTATTTCTATGGCCGACTCAGCCTGCCCTTGAGAGCAGGGCTGGTGCAGCATGTGGTGCCGGGGATCGAACTGCAGTCCCTGCCGCTACCTAAGCTTTCCTAAGCAGGCTGTTTAGACCATTGAGCCATCCTGCCAGGCCAAAGGTTTTATTTTTTAAATGAAATAACCTTCTGCTCATGGTGGCACATACATCTGTAGTCCCAACACTTGTGAGGATTGCCGTGAGTTAAAGACAAGCCTGACCTACATAGTGAGTTCAAGGTTAGCCTGAGTTACATAGCAAGACTGTCTCAAACAAACAAACAAACAAACAAAACAAAACAAAACAAAAACCCTAAAACTAAAACAAAAGAAATACAAAACTAATTACCTTTTGTTAAGCCTTTCCAGATAGTGGTTGATTTTAACCTCAGCTTTTGGGGGATTTGGGGATGTGGAATCCCTCATGTGGAAGATACATAAAGATGGGAAGAGGCAGCTCTGAGGTTGCTGTTTCTCACACAGGCCTTCCAGACATGGTTTTATTAGAATTTCTCTGCCAGAAATAATTTGGAGACTATTGGCTTTGGATTTTCATGTGTTCTGAGCAGTAACTGATGGTTTCCTGTTGTCCTTTCTCTAAACTCTTCTATTGTCTATTGTCACAATGCTTGCATCATTTCCTCTTTTTATTTGATACTTTTAATCTATTGTGGCTTAAGATGTCTATTAAGAGGTAGAAGTCTTGTGAAGTGGCAGTATCATAGCCAATGAGGTTTATTTGAGGTGTGATTACTGTTAATTGATAACTTTTTCTAACACCTTGCCATGATGATATAAAATATAGTTGGCATCGGTAATTTTTTTTCTTGTTTCAGAACTTTTGTTTGTTTGTTTGTTTGTTTATTTTTATGGCTGGCTCAGCCTGCCCTGAGGGCAGGGCTGGTGCAGCATGTGATGCCTGGGATCGATCTGCAGTCCCTAAAGCCGCCCAAGCTTTCCTAAGCAGGCGTTTTAGACCACTGAGCCATCCTGCCGGGCCTCGGCATCGGTAATTTTTGACAGTACAGAAACAAACAAACAAAAAAAAGAGTTCGAAATGCACATAAAGTAAGAAATAGCACTAGTTGATTGAAATGGGGAAGCTTTGTTGTGGCTTTTTCAGTTGTCCCACCTGCCTTATTTCCTGATTCTATTTTTTATTTTTTAAAAATGTATTTTTATTTGTTTGGTACAGTGTCTCACTACACACACAGCTGGGGCTCATAGTGATCCTCCTGTTTTGAACCTCCCCAGCCTTGAGATTACAGGTATGCATTACCATGCTGGTTTTGGTGGTCAGCATTGTGTGCCCATGATTCTGTGGCCGGCATGGCATGTGGCACTGGGGACTGAACTCAGGGCCTTGAGCTTGCCGGACAGGCACTTAGACTGCCGAACTATCTCCTCAGCCTTATTTCCTGATTCTTGACCATGCTCTGCTTTCAGCACCTGGTTATTTGAGTGGCAAGTGTGCAGGGACTTTTGTACATGGACATAGGCATTATAAGGTACAATATGGTACAGTTCCCAGATGTGTTTTTTTAAAAGCACTTTTGTCCCTAAGCAATCTTTCAAACAAAATTTCAAAGTCCTCAAGCATTTGTGTACATCATACACATTAAGTGTTCACTTTTTAATCTACATTGTGACAAATTTGTTCGAAAGATAAACAATAAAATCTGTTACCTTGCCAGTAACTAAATATTCCACATGTTGCAGTTCAGATTATAGTAGCTATATTTCCCAGATGTTTTGAATAGGAAAATAATTTTAAAGTGAAAATGAAAAGATTCTTCAGATGAATTAATTTTCATCACAGTGAAAAGCAATGTGTACATCTTGTATAGATTTGCACAGAATCATGCTGTGTACCACTTTGCATACAGTTATCTACAGACATGGGGTTCCCAGTCTTGTTCCTCATCCTGAGCTCAGGTTTGCATTTTAAATGGACTGTTGATCAGCTCATTGTCTCTTCATCTCCACAGGCTTTAAAAATTTTTTCTGTAGCGCTGGCATTTGAACTCCAGAACATATTAGGCAAACAAGTACTGAGCTGCATCAGCTTATAGTTTTAAGTTTGAGACAAGTTCTCCTTAAGTTGCTCAGGCAGTCCTCCAACATGCAATCCTCCTGCCTCAGCCTCCCGAGTAGCTGACATTACAGGTGTGACACTGCATCCAGCTTCCAGAAGGCTTTTATTATATATAGAGCTCCTTCTAATTTAGCAATGTAAACTATAGAATAATGAAGGGAAATAGTTCCGTCCCTCAGGGTTTGACCTAGTAATAATCCACACATAATTTTGTAAAAGATATGTACATAGAAGTATATGTAATAGAATTTTATGTGCTGTGCTATGAAGACATTTGTATAGGCTGAGTGTCACTATATCTTTGAATGTAAAGTGGTATTTGTATATCTAGTAGTATAGGGAAGTTGCTGTTGTTTCTTGTACTTACAATTTTCCATTTCCAAAAAGAAAGCATATTCTATTTTTTGTCTTATTTTTTGACAAAGTATATTTTAAAATTTGTTTTTAAAATTTAAAAAATTATCAATTTATTTGTTTATTTATTTTTTTGGCTCACGGTCTCACTACTCAGCTCACACTTATAAATGATCTTCCTGTCTCAGCCTCGCCAGTATGGGGATTACAGGTGTGCGCCACTATGCCCAGTTTTGGTGACTGGCTCATTGTAGGGCTGGCATGGCATGCAGTAGAGGGAATGAAACCTGGGACATTGGGACACGGCATTGGGACACGGCAGGATGGTTCCGTGGTCTAAAGTGCCTGCTTAGGAAAGCTTAGGTGGCTTTAGGGACCACGGTTCAATCCCCGGCACCACATGCTGGGCCAGCCCTGACCTCAGGGCAGGCTGAGCCGGCCATAAAAATAAATAAACAAACAAAAGTTCTGAAACAACAACAACAACAAAAAACCTGGAACATTGTTCTTGCCAGGCACAAATTTTATGAAAATTATAGCTATTTCTATACCTTAAGCGAGAATTTAATTATATATGCAGGGGAACATGGATGCATACTAGGACTGAAACTATATAGGAAAATGACTACTTTTTAGTACTAGGTAGATAGATGGAGGTTTGGAATAGAATTAAATGTTTAGGAAGAAAACATTTAGAGAGTGTGTGGCAGGGTACAGACTTGGACTAATCTGTACTAATATGTACTTTTCAAACTTGTTTTAAACCTTTTCTCTGTTTTTAGATCGCATCTGATGTATTACATGTTTGGCTTCTTTTTCTTAGTGTTTGTAATTCTTCTGATTATCTATTCAGAAGTTATAATTCTGCTGTGGTCTTTCCATTTGTATACTTAGGTAAAGACATAAGAAGCTAATGCATCTTAAACATTTTATATTTTCATTTTTGGAATTAGAAGTATCTGTGTAGAAGGAAATTGGATAAATATTAACTGCACAATTTCTACCATTTAGTATTAGTTTTGTATTGTGTTTTCCTAATGACACATTATGATTTTTGATGCAACTATCAAGTCAATCAATGCCAATTTTTTTTTGTATTTAGTACAGGGTCTACAGGATCTCACACATATGTTGGACTCATAGTAACTTTCCTGTTTTCAGATTCCCAAGTTTGCCCCCTGGAGCAGGGCTGCCATGGTACGCTGGGGAACCCAGTCCCTGCACCTATCTAAGCAGGCGATTTAATCTAGTGAGCTATGTGGCTGGTCATATGCCACTTTGATGAGAAACTTAAATGACATACTTTATCTTTGGCTGGTTATTATAGTTGCTGTATAATATGCACTCAACATACAAAACTATAAGGGCCTGATTTTACATTTAGACACATGAACACTCTTGTTCAGTGTTTACTTTTTGACAACTAAATTTTTCTTTGTAGCTTTGTCAGACATTGTGTTTTGTAGGACTGGGATTACTGCTGAGACTTTTCCTCTTTCTTCCATTCCCATAAATAGTTATTTTGTTCCACCCACAGTTATTTTCTCCCTGACATCAACATCATTTCAGATGACTGAAGCAGTAGTGCAGTACGTTGTTCTCTTAGGTTTCACAAATTAATTTTTTTTGGTAGTTGAGTATGAATCTTTAAAGATGACAATGAATGGCTAAGAGAATGATTCTGATATAGAGGTTTTTTTTTTTTTTTGTGGTACCGGGGATTGAACTCAGGGTCCTGTGTTTGCCAGGCATGCACTTATTCTACTGAGCTATCTCCCTGGCCCTACAGAGGTTGTTTTGGAGGATTTTCTTTGAATCTACAGATATAAGGATAAAAATACATAATTATGTATACACTGTATTTAGCTGCTTGTGAATTCTACAGTTAATTTTGTAACAGCAAGTCTTCAACAATCACTGGTAAACCATACATCAATATACATTTAATTGCATGGACCTGAGTTTGATTCCTGGTTATGAAAAAAACATTTAATGAGCATGTTTCTACTTCCTGGAAAATATTTTTGGTGCCCTGAATTTTGGTAAGTCTCTAGATGGATTCATGGGACCAAGGGCATCAGTGAGCACTTGGCTAGGGCATATCACAGAGAAAGAGTAGAATAAGGTCACCAAGAGAAAAAGACAGTTTGAGCATGAAGAAATTGAGATAATCTTCCTATGCTGTTTTCTACCTACTAAAAAGCACATGGAGAGCCGGTTGTGGTGGCACATGCCTGTAATCCCAGCACTCGGGAGACTGAGGCAGGAGGATTAGTGCGACTTTGAGACCAGCCTGGACTACAAAATTGAGCTCAAGGCCAACCTGAACTGCATAGGGAGACCCTGTCTCAAAAAGACAAAAAAAAAAAAAAAAAAAAAAGCACATGGAGTGTGCTGTTTTCTCCAGCATTGAAAAAATGCAGTAATAGGTGTGTCATGTGTCTAACCATTTGAGATTCAACAAATGAAGTGGCAGCTAGTCATAAAGCACCGTCTGCCTAACAAGTACAACTTCGTATTCCTAAACCAGCAAGTGTTTACCATAAATCACATTGTACAGTATAAATATAGCAAACCAATATTAGCAGTCAGGAGATGATTAGATGCCAAATACCTAGATGCAAGCCGAAGGCCCATATTATAAATGGTTTCTACTACAGTTAGTGGTCTTTCACGTGCTATGTTAATTCTTCTGCAGTGTCTATCCTTGGGATGCTACAATGTCTTTACAGTAACTGTATCCCTAGTAAGATCCCATGGGCCATAGTTCACCACCATATCTATAGCTCAGAAAGAAAAAGTTCTAAGAAACATGTATATCAGCATAATTCCTACAACTCTTTGTCAGTGACCTCAGCTGTGTTCTCCATAAGCTTTGAATCTACCCATCAAAAACAAATTCTATTAAGCACATGATCTATCTTAACTTCCTTTATTAATCTTTTTTTGAAATATGGCATCACTAGGCACAGCAAACTTTAGCCGGTGCATTGGAAGTGAACCCAATGTTTCCTGGGACTGTGGCAGTGTTATGATCATATGCACATATTAGAGGTCTGATCTCAGAGGGCACATGTGGTATCCCTGGAAACAAAGACTTTATAAATGTCAGGGCATGTCAAGCAGCACACACACTTTCTATTTTATTAAATTTCTTAGAACCTTCCTTTTTTATTTTTAGCCCATCATTATGTGGAGTTTATCTTTTACTCTTTGTCATTGCAATGATTGTTAACTCATTGATAATTTTACCTGAAAAGTCGCTTGTTCTACTTCTTTTGTAGGATTGTCATGGGTGGAGGAGAGCCTTTCTTAGCAGCAGTTTGACAGCTGTGTATCAGCTGTATACAGTTCATTACTTCTTCACCAAATTTCAAATCGCAGCTGTTGCAAGACACATTTTGTGCACTGGGCACACCATGGTGCTGCTACTGATTTTCTTCCTTTTCACAGGTAACCACTGAATTGCTTAGCATATTTCAGATCTCTAAAGAGGCTTGGAGATAGCCATAAGGTAATAAGCACCAACCAACCATTAGTGGAAGGAATAGGGAACAAAGCCATCATGCTCATTTTTATGCTTCAGGCATAATAAGAGATTGCAAAGCCTGGAGAATTGAAGAAACTTGCATACTTAGCTGCAAGCCTGTCCCTTATGAATGTTTTTTAAGCAGTAGGGACGTGTTCCAAAGTGCATAATGGGCTATGAGTAATCACCCTTGAATAGTCTGCAAGCATAAATATCAACTGACTCGAATAACTTTTAAATTAGTAAAATTAGATTAATTATATATGCGGTCATGTAAGTAATTATATATGAAGGACAAGATGTATACTTGTCAGGATTACTCAGTGCAGGGTATTATTTAGGTTGAAATGTGGTGAACACATTTATGCTTGAAACAGATGAAAAATTTGCAACATTTTCTAAAATGGCTTCGTTGGAGAAATAACAAATTTGGAGAGATTGCAGGAGAAGCAGCATTTCTCCTTGCTTCACTTACTTTATTTATTTATTTATTTATTTATTTATTTATTTATTTATTTATTTGTCTTTTCTGAGACAGGGTTTCATTGTGCAGCTCAGGCTGGCCTTAAGCTCACTGTTTTAGCCCAGGCTGGTCTCGAACTCACACTGATCCTCCTGCCTCAGCCTCCCAAATGCTGGGATTACAGGCGTGCACCACCGCGCCCAGGTCTTTTATTTTATCTTTTTGAGGCAGGGTCTTGTTATGCAGTTCAGGCTGGCCTTGGGCTCACTTTTGTAGTCCAGGCTGGTTTCGAGCTCACACCAATCCTCCTGCCTCAGCCTCCAAAGTGCTGGGATTACAGGTGTGTGCCACCACGCCTGGCTCTACTTGGTTCACTTTAAAGTCTGGTTTCAGCTCAAGGTTTTTGTATAGGTCAAATTGGCAAATGGAGTTTTTTTGCTGAGTTTGGTTCAACAAACATAAAAATTAAGAACTGATAATTGTTAGAAATCTAAGCCTTGGGGGCTGGGGAGATAGCTCAAGAAAATAAATGTTTGCCTGTCAAGTGCAAATTCCTGAGTGCAATTCCCGGTCCCACCAAAAAAAAGAAAAAAGAAAAAAAAAATCTCAGCCTTTATACACATGTAAGCATTATCTAAAAAGGTATGAATCTTACAATGGCTCCTTTTTAAATATAATACAGGAAATATGGATTACCTTTTATGTGCCACTGACCTCAACTCCTCAGTAAAGAGAAGACTATGTGGGCCTCCTGTCCCCTTTTTTGTGGTACTGGGATCAAACTTGGGACCTTACCTTCGCCAGGCAGGTGCCTATGCTGCTGAGCTATCTCCCCGAGCTATCTTTCTCACCTGTAAGAAGTTCTACTAATGGGGGCTTTTGGATTAACTGAATGGTTTAAACACCTGTGCGGGCAATCCCAGTCAGGTACAGGGAATGGTGGTTCAATCCCAACACCACTCTTAAAGCAACCTGAGCCAGCTTAAAAAAAAAAGAAGTTCTATTTACGAGTGAATGTTAAAGAGCTTCTTACTATTCTAGTATAACTAGACTCTTCATGTTTGTGTTAGTTTTTCCTGAAATAGGCATGTGGGAAAGTACATACATCATAAATGTGCAGCTTAGTGAATTATCACCAGGTGAACTGCTTTGTAATTAGTCCTTAAGACAATAAGTAGAGCCTTGTCAGCAGTGGTATAGCCACGGCAGTGCCACTGTGTACTCACTGGAATTCCACAAGGGCAACCATGATTTGACTTTTAATAGCATATACCCTTTGACCTGGTTTTGGACTGTATATAAGTAGACTTGTGTATATTGCCTGAAAGCATACTTGCATATGTATATGCAAATTATTCTTTCATATCTGATTTCTTTAGTGAGTGGTTCTGCCTCTAATTTTGCTTTGAGATTTAGCTGTATCACTGTATGTAAATATAGTTTGTGTCCTATGTGTCTTTTATTTTGAGTATTCCTAGCCAAGACGGAGAGTGACTACTTTTTATATTTATGTAGTGTGAAGTTAGATGTACAGCAGTTCCCTCTTTATCTGTGGGGGATTTTTTATATTTATGTAGTGTGAAGTTAGATGTACAGCAGTTCCCTCTTTATCTGTGGGGGATACATTATAAAACCCCTAGTAAATGCCTGAAACTGTAAATAATGCTGGATTATATACGTGTACTAGTTTTTTCCACAGTTACATACTGTGATAAAGCTTAGTTTATAAATTCTGCACAGTACTAAATCAACAACAGTAACTAATAATAAAGTAGAACAATTGACAGTATGCTATAATTAAAGTTTATGTGAATGCTATATTTTTAATGTTCTCTGAAAGTATCTTATAGATCTTCTTCACCCTTCTTTTTGGATGATGTGAAATAATGCAGTACCTACCTGGTGAGATAAAGTTGAATTGTGTAGGCTTTGTAATATATTACTAGGTTACTACGCAAAATTATTTGAACACAGACCCTGTAACATGATAGTTGATATGAAAACTAAGATGTGTACTAGGTGCATACTGGGAGGATAGTGTATATAGTATGGATACACCGGGGGGAATAAAGGATGCTTCATATCATAAGCAGAATGAAGTGGAAAGGTACAAGTTTTATGACAATAATCACAATTTAAAATTTATGAATCATTTATTTGTGGCACTTTCTGCTTTGTAATTTTGGACCATAGTTAATCTCAAATAACTGAAACAATGGATAAAAGGCAACTAATGTGTACCAAGTTGTTATGGTTTATGTCTAGTTGTCCCCCCAAAGCCTCATGTAGTCATTGGGTGGGGACTTCCAGAGTTTGAGACTTGATCCGTGATCCCTGGGATTATGGGCTTTAGTACTGATGGGATTGTGAGTCAAAGTACTTCTGGGATTATGGGTGTAGTCTAAGGCAGAGGCTAAGGTGGAGAGCCTGGATGTAATATAAAGAGAGGCAGAGAGACAGACTCGAGCTGTTGATGCTGCTCTGCTGCCCTGATTGATTGGCTGCCTCTGCCACCATTTTGCTGTTGTTCTGCCGCCATGAATTGGATGCTCTCCGCCCTGCTCCACTCAGCCTTGGGCCAGTCAAATATGGACTGAAGCCTGTACAAACTGTGAGCTACATAAACCTTTCCTTCCTTCATCTTGAGTGTCGGGTATTTGTCTCAGCAACGAGTAAAAAGTAACTAAAACACAAGTACAATTATTTCAAGGTATTTTTTGACAGCTACGTTTTACTTTATTTTTATGTATAAGGAAAACAACCAGTTGATTAAGCAGTTTCAGAATGCTTAGCATTTAGGGATAGGGAAGGAAACAAAGGCAGAAAGCAAATTCATTTCCTTTCAAACATAGTACAAGTTTCACAGAACCTCAGCTCAACACATGTAACACTGGTGTTCGATACAGAGAGCCTGAGCAGAATGGGCGTGAGGACTGAAGAGCCCCTAGGGCTGGGTGCGGAGCAATGCTTCACCAAGCTTTACTCTACCTAAGTAGCTCACATCCCAGGCTCCCAATCAGAATCCAGGTACAGCTTGAGGCCATTAGGACCAGGGCCTGCCAACCCCTGCATTTTGAACCCACATTGTGCAACAACTGCCGGCATATGGCCTGCCAGCGAGAGGTTCCCAGGGAATGTTTTACTAACACTTTGATGAAGATTGCTTCTATGGGGGAAGTCATATATTACAACATCTTATTTTTCTCCAAAACAGATGTAATGTTATATACACACACTACACGAAGAAATATTGTCCATTTGGTTACTTTAACCACCTGCATTCTAGCTTCTATTACTACACTACACTGAATATAGACTCTGAAAGGTTCATGGTGATTTCCAGCAGAGCTAATGGCTTTTCTGTGTTCTTCACCCATCTTGGCTTCTTTTATTTTTTTCTTTTCTTTTCTTTTTTTTTTTTTCTTGTTTCAGAACTTTTGTTTGTTTGTTTATTTATTTTTATGGCCGGCTCAGCCTGCCCTGGGGGCAGGGCTGGCGCAGCATGTGGTGCCAGGGATCGAACCGTGGTCCCTGCAGCCGCCCAAGCTTTCCTAAGCAGGCGCTTTAGACCACTGAGCCATCCTGCCGGGCCCCATCTTGGCTTCTTTGGTTAATGTTTTTGAACCGATTCAGTGAAAATCTTATACCTTGTCCTGTTTTCATTCCTTTCCCTGTCACTTACCTCTAGCTTATGTTTGCATTTCATTTTCTCTCTTTTTTTTTTCATTCTTACTTTTTTTGAGGACTCCAAGCAGAATCATGCTCTAGTAATGCTGATGTGTTATAATTGTTACACCATAGAGGTGTCACTTCAAATACCTTACTCCACATAGAGGAAATTTCATTTTTCCCCCTTAATTTTGTTCTTTGAGACAGGCTCTCACTGTGTAGTTCAGGCTGGCCTTGAAATCACACAGTCTTCCTGCATCAGCCTCCCACATGGTGGAATTACAGGCACATGATGCCTGATAAGGAAACTTCAATTTATTTATGTATTTATTTATTTTTAAAGTATTTATTTTATTTTATTTAAACCTCGTTTATTTATTTGTGTTATGGCCAGCTCAACCTACCCTGGGGTTGGGGCTGGCCCAGAATGTGGTGCTGGGGATTGAGCTGCAGTCCCTACAGTTCCCTAAACTTTCCTACACAGGCACTTTAGACCACTGAGCCATCTCTCTTGACCAAGGAATCTTCAATTTTTAAAAAGCATACAAATGAGAGCAAAAACCCAGAGCAGAACAGAATTAAAGCAACAAAAGAACAAACATAAAATGCAAAACTTTCCTGTGGTTTCTTTTCAGTTGCCTTTCCATACCTGTAGAGCCTGACAGCCAGAAGCAATGGATGGAGCACTGGACAGTGCATTCACAGAGGCCATGCAAACATCCTTCATAGTTTTGAGCAGAGCACAACCTTTTAGCCCTTTGTAGGACACCCCCGGCTCTCTTGCTCTCTTTATAGGCTCATGCTGTGCCATGGCTTACTTTATGTCCTCAGTACTGATCACTTCTAAGACTGTATCTTTAGTGATAACTTTGTTCCAACTGCAGCCTCAAACTTTGCAAGCCCCACTGTTGCTGGCACCTCTATATACCTGCTAAAGGAAGTTGCTGTCCATTCCCCAAATCATATCTTTCTCTTTATCATTGTCAATTTCTAATCTTCTTGGCATTTTTGAAGGATTTCTTCATGGAGTCCTTTAGATGTACAGCCAACGAAGCACATTAGTTTGTCTTCTTAAGCAGTTTATTTCTATATGTCTCTTTTTCTGATCCTACATTCTTAGTGTAGGTCTTTGTTCCCCTTTGCCTAGCACAACACCGTAGTCTCTTCTTTGATGTGCTTAATTGTATTCTCTCTTTCTCTAACCCACTCTATGAGCTACGTGCTGCCAGATAGGCATCTTTATTATTTTTCTTGTTATAATAGGACAATTCTGTCCAAAAATCATTTTAATAGTTAATCATAAAGTTTAAAGAGTGCAGATACTGTGCCAGATACTGTGCTAAGTTACTAGACACAGTAGTGAAGAAAATATTAAATCCTATTTCCATGGAAGTTATAATATTCTACTGGAAGGGAGATACATTACAGAAAAGGGTTTGGCGAGCTTTGCAAGAGAAGTGATATTGAGGACGAAGTGTCAAGTGTACCAAACAGAGGTGGCATCATAGAGGAAATCTCTGAAATCAGCAATCTGATACTTCCAAGAATACAGAGAAACAGAGGATGGCAAGAAAGGGAGGATGGACATGTGTCAATAGTTGTCAGATGTTAGACATTAGAAAGGTGAGGAATGGCCAGTTCTCATGATGATCTTATAAACTATTAACTATATTAGGGAATGTAGATTTTATTGTAGGAGTGATGGAATATTGGGGAAGTGTAAACAGTGTGATAATGTCATTCCTCTCACTCACAAATTTTATTTTTGTTGATGTTACTTTTTAATAATCCTATTAATTTTAATAAGAAATAAATATCAATGAGACAGTTTCAAAACATGTTTGTAGGGCAGCCACAATAATTAATACAGTGCATATTGTTGTCTACCTAGTAGTTGTTCAGATTAGAAGATGCGGACATGATAACTTTTCTAAACCCTATTAGTGCAGAGATTTCTTCTCATTGAACTAAAACAAAATAATTGTATGTATAGTCCAATAGTCTATAATAGTAGTGGGTTATCAGAAGAACTGGCAATGTTGGAAACTGTTGAATTAAGAGAACCTGTACTGTAACATCCTATAACTCAGTCATGGCCCAAATTTTCTGTGCAAGGAGATTATGGAGTCACAGAGGAAAGGGGTGGATTATGTATAGTGTGCCTAAGGAGAGTCACCTAGAGAGAAAACATTCAGGTTTTCACAGAGAGCAAACTGGTCAAGCAATAGCCATGACTCATCCAGATGGCTGACACTGACAAAAGTTCTACAAAATGCTGTACATGGTTTCAAGGCAAGTCCTGAGGGGATTTCACTGACCTTGTCAGATACGAAAATTACATGTTTTTGTTATATGTCTTGCTTCAACTTGGCCTTAACTACCCAGCAGAAAAGTTCAACCACAAGGCATAAAAAGTAGAGTCAGATTAGTATGCTGAGCTGTGAAAGGCTCACTCACAAATTTTAATTATTGCGTACTTCCTCTCCTATATGAGTCTAAACTCACTTGGTGCTTGGTGCCCTCCACAGTGTGATTTTGCTGTGATATTACTGTGACTCCTGGAGCTGAAGTTCAGGCTTGTCTCTTCTGACTTTTTCAGCATGTCTTCCAAACTTGTGTGGAATTTACAGGAACTATTAAGCATCTTTTGCATCCTTAGCACTCTGATTTTAAATTGCATAGAGGGAAGAGATACCATTATGCAATCATGTTTCTTTACCTATTTGAAATTAAACTTTGCATATGAAAATAAATTTCATGTAAGTTCTGGGTGACATTCATACCATTAAGGTGAAAATTCGTGAGTGCTTCAGCAGCACATATACTAAAAAAGGGAAAAATATTAGTATAGTCATAATGTGTTTTTGATGTCTGCTTTCTAGAACTGTTTTCTTAAGAAGTCCTATGTGCTTATAGGAAACAATATTGAGGCTTTTCACACTTATTCACACTTACTGAGAATAATTAAACATTCATCTAAGAATATTCCTAGTGGCCACCACATTTCTGCTTAGTGCTTTCTGCAGTTAATTCTTAACTTTTTCTTTACTTTTAAGCATCCTTCTCTATGTTGGAATATTTACTTTAATATAGTCCATAAAGCAGGGTGGCAGGGTCAAAAATACATGAGTACTTTTATGTATTTTTAAGCTTTTCTGCATTAAGCACAATGTGTTGGTTATATGGTCTTGGCTGGTACTAGTTTTATTTTTTTATATTTTCATATTTTTATTTTATTTATTTTTTTCTTGTTTCAGAACTTTGTTTGTTTATTCACTCATTTTTATGGCCAGCTCAGCCTACCCCGAGGGCAAGGCTGGCGCAGCATGTGGTGCCGGGGATCAAACTACTGTCGCTGCAGTCACCCAAGCTTTCCCAAGCAGGCGCTTTAGACCACTGAGCAATCCCGCCGGGCCCCATTGGTTGGTATTAGTTTTAAATATAAATGCAAACAGCCTTTTTATTCCTCCTGTATGTCTAAAATGACACTTCACTGTTTTCTTCCAATTGTTGGAGCCAAGGCAAGTGACATGCACTGTAGCTGGTGTTCCTCTATGTAATTTTCATTTGGTGGGACACTTACAGGTGCATAATGACAAGTCAAAGTAGGGTTCAAGGGACAGGAAGAGCAAATATAAACCATGGCATTCCAAGAAAGAGTATCAGTAGAGAAATCTTGTCTTTTCCAAAGATAAATGTCTGAGAAAATACTCAGTGCACAAACTTAAGGGAGGACATGTTTATTTAGTTCAGAGTTGATAAAGGTTTCAATCCATAATCAGCTGGTTGCAGGGCAGGGTGGTGTTGCAGAGAACAGTTCATGGTAGCAAAGCAAGAAAAAGAGGGGAGCCTCAACAGCATCTTTGTGCCCTATTATCTTAACCCAGGCTACTGGAATTAAGGTGGTGCCAAACCAAGTGAGTGAACTGATGTAGGAATCACTTACCCTTAATCCTAGCACCTTCAGTCCTAGCATTGCCTCATGAATCAATTGCAGTCTAGAGTTAGCCACCTCTGAAAAAACTGCACCTCTGACTACATGACACTTTAACAGGCTATCTAGACACAAGCTATAACAGTAAATGAATTTCATTTAAGATTGGAGGACTTCAGCCTCTCAGGTTCTGGGACTACAGGTGTGGGTCACCATGGCTGGGCTTGATCACTTCTTATATAGTATGAACCATAAACACAAACATGCAAAAGAGATATACTAATGTGTTTATATTACAAGCTTGGCCTTTAAGTAGATCTCTGGATTAAATTTTAAATGATCTTTAAAAATAAATGTAGCTAGTGGGGCCAGGGAGATAGCTCAGGGGTACAAGTGCCTGCCTTGCAAGTACAA